>JAQIVF010001077.1:0-15912 GCA_034698365.1 Steganacarus magnus
TTGATTCAATTTCCAAACCAAACGCGGAATCAGTTTTAACTGTTCGCAAACCAATTTCGTTAAGCATTTATTCTTCAGATCATTTGGATCGTAATTTTTGCCATTAATCGCTAGCGATGTCTGCCTCGGTTTTAACTTTTCCACGCTTTCCACTGAACACAGTTTCGGTATTTTGCCTCTCAATATCGTACCAATTAATCGTAGCATGGCTTTGATTGTCAAGGAATCGTTTGAACGCATATATAACAGTGTTGGCGGTGTCTTGAAACGTATTGTCGACGAACCAAGTACTGCACAATTGTCAATAATTTTGAATTTGCGTTTGGTTTGGTGAGTGATGACCACCACAACCGGCGATTGATTCGAGTCAAACGCCACACCAATCTTCGCGCGACTGTAACGCGGTCTGTCGTTGCACGTGAATCGCGCGTCACTTATGACACTCGCCTCGCAATCAATAATCATTTTGTATTTCGATCACTTAATTCAATGTTTATATCGCTAATGCAGTGTTGTGTCGCTTAACGTGTTTGAGTCGCACTGTATTTTGCGCCCAAAAGCATATGAATGCCTAACGCATGCGCTTTTAATCTAATGTGATGTACGAGTGAGTGCTTTGGAAAATGTGTTTCAGTTTTCGGGTGAAATATTATCAATTATTAAAAAAGAGTGGTTTTGGGCCACAATATTATTGGAGAATCTATTTTAATTTATTTCTTTTATACATTTTTAATGTTTAATTATAAAACTGTTGCTTCTATTCTTTTGTATCCAAAAATTTTATAATCATTTTCCCAAAAATTTTTAAAAAATCTACATCTAGTATAAACTTTATACTATAAATTTCTAGTGAAAAATAATCATACTCTCTATTCGCTTGTTTTATTTAAATTTTTTTATCTCTAGAGAACCCTTTCTAGCTTTTCTAATTTTTAGTACTCTACGCTTTTATGCTCATTATCTAAAATAATTAATATATTAACATTTTATTAATAATAAACAAATATTCAAACTAATTTGAATAATTAATTTAAAACCCACTTCTTGTATGCTTGAATGACAATTGTCAGATGAAGTCAGATACGTTTTTATCAAACGGATGTGTCAGAAATAGTTGCAACAGTTTAAGTGACTCAAAAGATTATTTAATTTTAAATGCCTGTATAATTACATTTATAGCATTATTGAGTTTCATTTCCCTTATATTGAACTAATAAGGTTGTGGACAGTCATCAATACTACTTTCTATTGGTTCGAAATGGTAATAAATTTATACTATGCGACGACTAAAACACAAACATATATTACGCCAATATAATGTAAAGGTGTTATTAACACTAACAAAATCAAATACTTTCAAAAAAAATGATAGGAGTTATTCATTTATTGATTGAAAACTGATTTTCGGTCATTAACTCTCACTAATAGATTTAATTTATTCCGCACAATACTCGACCGTTTTGGTGTGCGTTTGATTGCATACAATTATTTATTTAATCATTTATTTATTATTAAATTGGACACCAAATATCTAAACACATCACGATATGTCACACCAAACTGGCATTCACTGCAACGAAGAGTTGCGCGCATTCATCTCGAAATGCAAGTCGCAATCAAATTGCGGTCAAATACGCGTCTTTAAAATATTGATACGCGACGAACAGTTAGCGCTCGATGAGTACGAAGAACCAGTCGAAGACTGGGAGGAAGACTATCAGCGATACGTTAAGCGGTTGGTTCTGAATCAAGAGCCGTCGTATCTGCTGTTTCGCTTGGACTCGTTGGACATCAGCGGCACTTTTCAGTGGTTGTTCATCGCATGGACGCCCGAAGAGAGTTCTGTTCGCGAGAAAATGCTTTACGCGTCGACCAAAGCCACTCTTAAGATGGAATTCGGTGCCGGAAATATATTGTACGACTATTTTGCCACCAATTACGACGAAATCGATTTCACTGGTTTCGCCACTTGGCTTAAGAGCAAAAAACTGGTGAGTGATGGTATCGACGACACACCGCTAACACGAGAGGAACAAGAGATCAAACAAGTGAAGAGAGACGAAGCGCTGTCGTCGTGCATCACTCGCTCCAACCGTACGCTTCCCGGTCTCGAGTTCCCCATCGAAGAGCACGCGATTAACGCGTTGTTCGACTTGAAGGACGAGAACGTGTCTTACGTTCAGCTCAGCCTCGATATTGAGAACGAAGAAATAAAGCTCGAGCTAAAACTGGCGAACAGCGAGTTCGACGTTAAGAACTTGCGGTCACTCGTACGCGAAAATACCGCCAGATATCATATCATTGTCTTCCCGCACACACACAACGGCCAGTTCACCAAAAGCACTCTATTTGTGTACTCGATTCCGGGCAACACGTGTCCGGTTAAGCAGCGTATGCTTTACTCGTCGTGTAAAAATCCGTTGCTGAACGCTATCACCGAAAAAATTGGTATACAGATCGATAAGAAACTCGAGATCGACAATCCTAACGAATTGACCGTCGATTTTCTTTTGGAAGAATTGCATCCGAAAGAGAATGCGATTAAAACGAAGTTTGATAAACCGAAAGGTCCGCCGGGAAAGCGTGGAGCGAAACGACTTATTAAGACTAATGGCGACGATAATGACTGAATTTATAATCATAAATAATTCTATTAATATAATACAAATTAAATACAATGTAATATTTGATATATTTTATATATAGGTAACAGTGTATTCGAATTTAGGTATATTTGCAACCAAACAAAAAAAATTCTATTAATCATGAAATTATTTAATAATCAAATTGACAAATCATTTAATGATTTATTTATTTTTTAATTTATTTAAACTTAGAATTTATTTTTCATTAAAAATATGGCATGAATTTCTTGTTTCGCGATAATTCAAGGTTTAAATTCTTGATAGGATTTATTAAATTCTATCATTAAAAAAAATATTAAGTTAAGTCTGATATAACGTCGATTAAATACTCAATTTCTTTACGATGTCTACACGATAGCAATTTTTGTTGCTAATATTTAATTAAATGTTGTAATTCTATGTATTAAATTACAACCATAAAAATTTCGAAGTTGAAAGTAGATATTTCGTCATGATTTTCTGGAAATACATATTGTTTTTTTTACAACAGTCGTCAAGAACTTGAACTTCATTGTCAATGGGTGTTACCCACACAGTCAACCTTCAAAACAGCCTTAATTCGAGTGGTTTTTGAAAGCGAGACACGAATTAGCCATTCATTCTAATGGATTAACGCTATTGTTTTCGCATTAAATCGCTTAAAAGTGATTTAAGTAAATTAATTTATTTGAAGCGCGAAGGATTTTCCTTTCAAACAACAACAAAAAAACATTCAACCTTACAATTAGTTGACCTCAAATATTGAATTGTGTGTTTGTCTACTTTTTAAACAATAAGTAATCCTAATTCAATAAAAAAAACAGCATATTAATTATAATTGATCGGAAAAAAGTTTATTTCCCAAAAAAAACTAACATTACAAACCATAAATTTCCCAACATTTCAAGCCATAAATCATTATCAGCTAAACGTTAAAAAAAATTCACAGTTTGCATGATTGCTTAAATTTTAAATTTTTTAATTAATTATTTTCTTATTTAAAAAACTATACAATTACAAAAGAACTTGATTCAAACTAAATTAAATAAAATTTTATCAAAATTAACAATTAACTAAAAGAACATTAGTGAACATCATTTGTTCGACACTACCACCAGCTGTTCTTGTAATTCACTCTTAAGCATTGTCTTATACTTAACATAAGGCGAATAAATATCAAAACCGAGCGAAATAATATTATCAAAAAGTATCCGATATCTAAGAGGTAGAACGTAAAAATTGAAATACTGCGCTGGCGGCCACACAAACCACTCCACAACGTAGATCTGCTCCATTCCCTTCTCTATGAGCTCATCCTTAACCCGCTTAATGCCCGACCACTCGCACAGACCCAGTGTCGAGAAGTACACGAGTAGGTTCACGGGACTGAAAACAATTTGGTCTAACAGTACTTTTTTGGTCACCAAACGCAGCGATTTTTTGTTTCCCAAAAATTTGTCCAAATAGATGTACCAGTAGTGTGACACGAGACCAGTGGTGAAACCGGCGCACGTCATGTGCAGTGATCGCTTATAATTGAATGTTTTTTCCGACTTATTGTTCCCATCTTTATTTTCGGTCAGCATATCGTAGTGTTGCTGTATAGCGTCACCAACTGTTCCCATTAACGCGGATATCAGCGAATTTGTGAGCAAAAGGTTAGTTCTGCCGAACAGCACTGAATGCACAAATTTGGTGATTCGTGACACACGTAGTGCTGCCAAAGATGATGCCATTGTTTTGGCACACGCTTTATATTTGAAAGCAACACCAAACACGCTGTGTTTTTAAATTATGCAATAAAAGCATAAAGCATAAAGTTTTCTTATAAATGACGTCATTATTAAATCGACTGCTATAATAAGTACAGTACGTTTCAAACAGTTTTTTCTTAGCGATTTGGTGTACTGTCTGACAAACTGTTTGATTTTAAAATATTCGATAATATTTATATTTTAACTAACATTTAATCACCAGTTTATTTTGTGTCTGAATTATTTCAGTTTTATATAATTTAAATTATTGTTTATGCAATGCTAACTTTCACTGTTTATTAGTATTACGTAACAGATATCTATTTATGGTAAATATTATAATAGCAAATAACAAAAATAGCAGTTTTGCGGTTAAAATATCACTAATCTTATTGATACTATGTTATGGCAGTTTTAACATTAATATGCAATTTAATCGATAATATTATCATAAACTTGTTGACACTGATTGGTATTAAGAAACACATTTTATTGGACGCTGACATGAATTACATTAACGTGAAGTACGGATCACTGAACAGCACTGTTGTGTTGCGAATCAGACCAGAGATGACAGTGGAAGACATTAAAAAGCAATTGGTATCGAAAATCGATATCAACCTGTGGTCAGACATCGCCATCATATTTTTGGGCAAAGAACTGCCGAATGATCTTCGGCTAAATGAGTGCGATTTGGGTCAGAATTCGGTGATACACGCGGTCAAAGTGAAGACCAAAAACCCGAAAACTCCGCTCTCATTCACGCCGCTATCGATTAACGAAAAATTAACTAATATTCACGTCAGTGATAATGAGACGCATGATAGTAGCAGTAGTAATGACCACGACTACCACAGCACAAATGAATACAAAGTAAAGAAGTCCTACTTTTTTGTCTACTGTTCGTCCGCCAGTTGTAAACGGTTAGTGTCCGGAAAACTGCGCGTAATGTGCGATAAGTGCAGAGATGGCACTATTATTGTGGATCGCGACCCGAATAAGTGGAACGACGTGCTCATATCGGGACGAATTACCGGCGTTTGTCAGTCGGAACAGTGTAACGGAACTGTCGCTAAATTTTACTTCAAGTGCGCGTCAGTGTCGCACGAACACGACAACTCTGATGGCACAAACTGTGTGCCGCTTTACTTAATCCGTCACAACAGTATCGATGTTTCGTGTCTGGCGTGCACTGATATTAAAGACACTGTCTTAGTATTTCCCTGTAGTTCGTCGCACGTAATCTGTTTGGACTGTTTTAAAGATTACTGCCGGTCGAGGCTTAACGATAGAAAGTTCGTTATTGACAGCGAAATCGGGTATTCGTTGGGATGTGCTGTCGGTTGTCCGCAATCATTGATTAAAGAGTCGCATCATTTTCGGTTAATGGGTGAAGAGGCGTACGAAAAATATCAAACGTTTGCGGCAGAGGAGTGTGTACTACACGCTGGCGGTGTTCTTTGTCCGCAAATTAAATGCGGTGCCGGTATTCTAATCGAAAATAGATCAGACGATGATGACTGCAAACGAATCAGTTGCGGCAGTTGTGGTTATATATTCTGCCGTAAATGCTTACAAGGCTATCACATCGGAGATTGTTTGAGTGACGAAAGCGAAACCGGATTACTGGGCACATCGTTATCTTTCAATAAAATACTGAACATTAATAAAGCGAATACATCGAAATGGAACGATCAAATGAGTCGAAACGCGATTAGAGTATTGACTAAACCGTGCCCTAAGTGTCGAACGCCGATCGAAAGGGATGGCGGATGCATGCATATGGTGTGCACCAGATCTCAGTGCGGTTTTAATTGGTGCTGGGTTTGTCAGACCGAATGGAATCGTGATTGTATGGCCAATCATTGGTTTGGTTAAACTAGTTTTAATTTTAGACTTACATATGAATTACTTATTTAAAAGGTGTTTTGATAGCTTTAGAATTACACAACAATTACTTATTTAAAATGTGTTGATAGCTCAAAATTAGTGAGTGATTGTATAAACTGTGATATTACGGTAATGTGATTATTGATAATAATTTCAGCTTATTTTTTCCGATTCCATCAATAATTGGTTAATTTAGTTTTTTTTAGTTGAGAAATTCTGAATCTATTTGATAATCTAAATTACTCTAAAATAAGCTCAATATTATGGTTATTCTTATCATTTGCGGCGTATATTTGTAAATAAATGTTAATAAAATTTAAACCTAAGTCATTGAAATTCAAATGCAATCCTATGTTGTTATTAAAAGTACTAAAATATTAACTTATTCTGTTTTTGCAAATGGGTTTATTTAAAAGTTGAGAAAATTTTTATTGAGTTAAGGGTCAAGAATTTAGAAGGATTTATATAATCTATTATACTTTAAGCGACGTATAAATAAAAACAAATTTGAATTGTTATTTTTTTTTAGTTTCAATGATAATTTATTGTGAAATTCTAAAAATAATTAAGTTAATAATTTCCTGAACAAAGTTCCTGCATAATTATTTAGAAATTTTTTATAATGAATTATTCATTCTACGTTAATAAACAAATGTACAAATAGTTTTATATAAAAAGCACATACACTTAACAGCTTATTCACTTTCTCTCAGTCGGTTTATCACCGCTAGTATACGATAGCAATTTCTTTCTCCGCTCTGCTCTTCTCATTTCCATCACATCTTCCTGTTGCTCTTTGATTTTCTCCAGCATTTCGAGCAGATCATCCTCGGGAGTGGTCTCTCTATACTGCTTCATCAGGTCATACTTTTCGAGCTGATTGATACTCGGCCACGCCATCAGATATCTCCAGTCCGGAAGATCAGCCCTCACACCAATACCTCTGAGCTCGTTCTTCCACTCCCATCGTTGAGTCCACGGCCACTTTTTCATCTCAACCTGAATGTTATTAACCGGCACTGGTTCTCCGGGTTTATGCGTTTCAGGCGCCATGTCTTGAGGAAAATAGCTATACTCTGGTAAAGCGTCTCTTAAATAAAGCAGACGGTCGTCCAATCGTTTTTCAAGTCTAATCACTTGTATCTCTCTTACGGTCGGATTATACAAATCGTAACGTATTTCAACGCCTTGATTATCGATCCGATTTCGCAGAGTAAAGTTGGCAAACAGTCCCTGACCCAGCCTATCGATGCAAATGCCCAAAAACCTGCTAACCTTTCCGGGAGCGTATGGATCAGATATGGTGACCGCTACTATCGATCCCACGTAAAACTCGGGAATATCGATAATCGCTCTCCGCTTCAGCATATCGCTGCGAGCTATCTTATCGAGCACTGCGTTCCGCCACTCGAGATTCGGTGAGAGGAAAAACTCGGGATACGCGCCACGCATTTCTTCCAAATCTGTGGGCAGAATTGTTTTGCCATAACTGGTGCGCAACGCGTCGATTCTCTCGTTTTTCTCCACCGTTTCGGGAATCGCGTAAAACTCTTTCGGCGGTTTATGCGGATCTTCCCAGCCTTTATAACAATGTCTCTTTTTTACTGTTCGTATTATTAGTTGCGGACAAACTGTTTTTATAAGAGAAAAATAATGTTTTCAATAAACGCGTGTGTTTTGAATGCAAAATTGTGGTGTAATCGCTAAAAATTTACATACACTTTTTATACTCGTTTGTAATTAATGACTTGTTCACTAAATTTGAATAAATCGGCGTTGAATTGATTAACTTAATCGCTTTTATTGTAGCCATTATTAATTGGTAATTTTAGAATTGAAATATTAAATAACAGTTAAATAATAATTAACAACATGTGTTGACAGGGTGTGTGTGTTTGTGTGTGAGTTTGCGTAATCTACGCGATTGTAAGCAATAGTAATATGTTGTGGTATGTGTGGCGCTAAGTTTGCTAAAATTTCTCTCTCTCTCTCAATCAAAATGAACATTTTTAACCCTCTGAATATATTGTGAGTGCGAATAATTTTAATTGACCACTCAAACTATTTTAAGTTTACTTAAAAAAACTTAATGTAATAATTTTTGTTTTGTTTTTTACCCATTAATAGAGTGGTGCGATAAATAACTTTTAGCTATAATTCCAATGAGCGTTTAAAATACTGAATACAAATACTTTAAAAAAATTTTACTTCAAAAGTTAATTTATATTGATTTATAAAATTTCTTTATTTTTAATGAAACAAGAACAGAAAATTCACTATTGATCTTACGTTTATTGTATAAGATGGGTGTTTTAAATTAGATAACAGTAAAAGGTTAAAAATTTTATACCATTATATTGATAATTTATTTTACATTATTGCAAAATGATAAATGAATGCTTGGTCATAGAGAATAAAGTTAATACCAGAGACCAGATTATTAGCTTCAAAGATTTTTCATATTATTATAGGGTAATTTGGTCAATCAAGTATCAAATGAGGCCAAATTTAGGGTAGCATTATTTATAACTAATTAACTCAATGACAAATCTTATAAAATCATCGGATATTAATTTATACATTACAATTTTTTGAATTTATATAAGTTTAATAAAAGTATTTTTAACCATAAATATAGATTTTTCATAAAATATACATTATTTAGTTTCAAATTAAACATAAATTTTTATTCACATTTATTTTTCGAACAGTAACTTCTGAAATATTACTGAATTAGTGTTATTTAGGGTTAATTATTCAAATCAGGAACACCTTATAGTTTATAAACTAAAATTTAATAAAATAAATAAAATAAGAAAAATATTTACACTTTTTTACTTTTGGCTTTTATTTTTAATTATTATAATCGATGTTAAGAATTTATCGAAAGGATAATGGATTCAATCCTACACTACTCTACTGTACGAATCAAACAGAACTGCACTGTGAACAGACATGTGTCCGTAACAATTCGTTTATAAACCACTCGGCAAAACAATATAATAGAAAAACAATCAATTTAATTCAATGTTAGAGTGAAAAAGGAGTTCGTTGTTCGTATTAGTGTTGTACTGAAATTAAATGTTAGTTAGAAAATATTGTTCTCTTTGAAAATATAATATTATTGACACTCTAATTTCAATTCAACGTCATCATTATACTAATTCCATAAATGAAATGCCTTAAAAAGATAACTTATATTTAAAATATTAAAAACTAATTTTTAATTTTGCTAAAATAAAAAATAAAAATAAATAAAAAGATTTACAATTTGTTAATAAATAATCTAGTGTTGAGTACATTGTGTTATCAATGTTCTCAACCAAAAAACAATCACACATATTGCGAATAAAATTATCGGATGATCAATATAAGTCCTATTATCGATTATCTGAAGCTATTTCAGAGTTAAAACGTTGTGCTGCATTGTATCCCACCCTGTATTGTGTAGCGCAAGCATATATTGCCAATATATAACGTGGCGAACTGTGTTCACTTCGAGGGATATATTAAACGCAAATAACTCTCAACGCAATCACATGTCAGCTAAATTATTACTTTTAGCGATGACCGAGAATTCGAGTCTCGATGCCCTGAGATAAGGTAATATACTAAACATCGGCGAATATTTCGGTGTCACAACCCTTTCCTAAAAGATTTGCGATTATTGAGCTCAAAATGCAGAAAGTTTAATGAATCGAAAATTTTTGAGATGAAAAATCTACGACACATTTCTCATTGTTTTTTATTTATTAAAACACAGGCATACAGTAGATCACTAAACGATTGCTGCTATAATAGTTTCTTCTTCCGAAAAGAAGAATAAAAAAGAAAAGAAAAGAAAAGGAAAGAAAAATCTCAGACTTACTAAACGTAAAATCAATACAAAACCTTCGCTGACATTAGTGAAAATCATTACTTTATATATATACGCTCATATATACGTATATATAGAGGTTTTACAATGAGCGTCGTATCATTTGATATGTTTGTGCATTAAATTGGAGCTCAGACTCAAACAAGTAGTCAAATAAATAGAGGAAAAAAGCTTATCCATAGTAGAAAATGGCAATTTGTGTGTAACTGAATATATATATATTTATATACTCGAAATCGAGTAGAATATAAATATTGCTTTCTGTGTATCGCAAGAATGCGATACAATCTTATTTTCCAAACTTAAGATGGTTTTTTTTTGGTTAATGTTATATCATATATATATTCAAAAGAGAAAACTGGAGAACAGTTTTGGTTTAAGATTAAGTTAAGGAGAAAAACTTTAAAGCAGTGTTTATCGCTTCATGTTTCAGTTTAATTTACTGCAAAGTCTTTTGTGTGTTGAAAATAACTTAATGACTTTCGTAATTAAGCGCAAACTCCGTGATTTAAATATTAAGTTACACCCGAATTTGGTGAGCTAAACACTTAAAATTTATGTGACGTATTTGCGAAATTCCACTATTATTCTACGAAAATTTTTTTGTATTGACGTACATTCTATTTTAATTTTACTCATTTACAAGAATTGAACATTCGTAGAGAGAGCACTTTTTTTCAAAGTTTTAAATATTTAAATATTAAGTTTTTAGCTCACTTTGATATTCAACATATTCCGTACATTCCGTCTACTAAACCATACTGATCTTCATTTTTTTTAAAAAATGATGTGCTAAAAATATAATAATAACATAATAGTTTTTGTCAAAACAAATAGAACTCAGTTACGATTGAGTTATATATAATATTTATACTTTAACTTATTGTAATAAAATTTTCACGATATTGTATTCCATTGTATTATAGCTTATAAATTATTCATAAATTATTCGCACGAAAGTGAACGGAAATCGCTTTAAGTCTAGAAAGTTTTAAAAAGATTTCACCATTTTCACCATCATTTCCTTTTTTATATGATGGCCTCTACTGTTATAACTGTAACTACACATTATTTCATTTTTGGTATTCTAAGAATTTCATAGCTTTTTAGTATACAATGTGTTAACTCATTAATAAAAAAAAGACTACTACAGTAATAATGCACTCATTTTGTGCAGTCTCTCGATAATCTAATGGCTGCGAGAAACGCATTTTTAATGTTACCATCAATTATTATTAATCTCCTTATTTTTTTCATTATTACTTTTTTGTTGCTGTAAATAACAAGCAAATAAGTGGGATTTTTTCTCGAGCATCTAATGGACTTAGGCTTGCCAGAACATAATGAACTATTCACTCGCAGTGTTGAACGGTATTGTGTTAACGTTAACGTTACTGCATGCATTTTTTTAGCTTCATCACTCTTTTAAATTTAATCGAAGAAAATTAAATATTTTACTTGGATTATATACGAATACCTCAGTGTGAATCACTCGTTCCGAGCAAACATTTTTTTGGTGAATTTGTGTGATAATTAAAAATTCATGAAAACCGAACTAATTGTGAATGAAGTGAAAATTTTGTTTTTGTGAAATTACATAAATTAATCATAATTATTCTATTCGTTGCATATAGTTTTGCACAAACAACGAGCTTTACATACACCGAATATGGCAATCGAGCGCAAACTGAGAGCGTAATTGACTTATTCTGAACCCCTGAGGATAATAACTTTTCGCTGGTAAGTGTTATTATTATTAAATGGCAAAAATTAAAAATATTTTGCCAAAATTTATTGCCAGAATTTTACTACACACCAGATAATGTTAGCGAAGAAATTTTTAATGCGAAAATTTTTTCCAATTTATAACCAGTTAATGTGTTCTCTCGTATTTTCTTTCATTACCTCAAAACATTCAAAACTTCTTTTAGTCTTCATTAATATTATATTTAATTAAAAAGTGTAATTATGTTCGCCTCGGAAAAAGCGCTGTTTAAATATAGTAGTGTGTGCTGCAGTATAAAGTTTCAGTATCGAGTTATGCAGTAATAATAATCCATTAAGATTTAGCTCAATTTACCATGGGATTTGGTAGTGTATAAAATTCTAGGAATGATTGGTAGTTTACGCAGCACTAGTTTCCTATTAGTGACTATTTCTCTATGAATACCCTGTGCACACACACACATACACACACACACACACACTTGTTTCCCATCAAAAAGTTTTGCATTTAATTTAATTAAGGTTTGCCATTAAGACATTCATTTCATTACATTTAGAGTTTTCCATTTGGATTACACAATATTTGAAAGACTACACTCAGAAACTGTATAATTTCTGTGCACATATTTGATGGCTTAAATTGGTTAAAAGCCAATTCATTGTTAAAGTGAATAATTAAACAAATGCGGAAAATATTATTCAATGACCAAAAAATAAAATCACTAGAATTAACTATATAAAAGAAAAAAGGAAAGTAAAATTAGAGTAAAATGCAATTTTATGCCTGTGTGTGTGTGTGTTAAGTAAACATATTATTTATCCTCAAATTAAAATTGAACAAAACTAAACACTGAAAAAAACAACACAGTGTGAGCGCAATTAAAAAGTATCGAGAGAGCGAGAGACTCTCTCCTCCTTCTAAATCTAATTACCGCTGGAATACAAAAACAAAACAAAACAAATGGCTTTATTTATGTAACCTAGAGTTTAATTACTTGTATTAAATGAAGACAAATTGTTTTCTATAATAAAAATGAATTTGTTATTTTTACGTCGCGCGGCGTAACACCAGAAATACGATTACGAGTACAGAGAGGAAAACGGAAAGAGAGAAGAAGAGAAAGAAAAAAAAATAGATATACAATTGACGAGTAGAGTATAGCGAGGTTTAGATGGGATATAAAAAAATAGAGGAGATCGAGTTGAATGACAAATTTATCAAAAAAGAGAAAACGAAACATCTTTATGTCTTAACGTTGTCTTTTTCTTTCTTTCTCTCTTTTTTTTGTAGCGAATTTCCAACAATTTCGTGAGTTAATTATATTTCATGAGATGAAATGAGAGCTAAAATTAATGATCTCTGAGCACGCGACGCGAAAATACTAATGAAAGCAATGCTTATCGATTTATCACTTCTTTATTGCTTCTCTAACATGACATATAATAGAGAAATTGATGAGTGGTTTATTCAAAAAAGAGAGGAATAGAAAAAAAGCCCCGAAAATAATCATAAATAAAATTAAGAAAATATTACATTTAAGAGTTTATTCTTTCTTTCTTTTTTTTTATTTATTACTTATCATTATAATAACAGAATGAATATATTTTAATAATAATAAAAACTATTTACGCGACGCGACATCGAAATGAATAGAATAGAGTATTATTATCGTTATTATTATTATTATTATTATTACATTTTTATAATAATTATATACCTTATTTTCATATCATATAATAATAATAATTAGTTTTTAACAAAAATAATAGTAGAAATGCACTTAAATCTAATAAATATTATGCAGCGTTAAAATACAGTACTATTATAAATATTATATTATTATAATATACATTAAAGTTTTTTTTAATGTGTTTGTTTTGAATACACAATATATTTCTAAAATTTTACATTTTTTTCTTTTTATATTATATTTATTATATATACATATATAATTGTATATTTATATTTTTAAAATGATATTTATATTATAGTAAAAATATAAACGAAAAGTGTGATGAATTTTTTCCGAAACGAAACTATGTTTTTCGCGATATATAAGTTTTAAATGTACAATCGATAATAAAAATTTTCGTAAAAAATGTTACCTTTAAAAATGTAATAAAAATTTTATAATATAATGTTATATGATATACAGGTGTATATGTAATAGTATTTTATTTTATAGATATAATAATTAATAAATTAAAATCGTAATTATAATACTATATATAAAAAGTAAAATACTTATATATGATAATAAATATTTCAGTTTCTAATAACTCTAAATAGTTTTTAAATATATCTATGTATATAATTATTAATTCTTCACTTTTTTATCTGATGACTATTTTACATACCTTTAATGAAAACGAAAACACATTAACGGAAAAAGAAATGTTAAGTTTTTCTCTCTCTCGCTCTAAGCAGCGGTAATAAAATTGAAATACACATTATATAAATGGATTTACTTTGGGTATGCATTATTGATGGATCACTCGCTGACAGGTGTAGCAGTAGTGGCAGTATCGTCCTTGCAATTCGATGGCAATGAATTAGGGCTCGCAGTTATGGCAAAATTCAGCGATTCTCTCGAGTCTCGTAACTTATTCTCCGCACTACTAGTCGTCGTCGTCTCATCTTCTATCGATTTTTCATCATTTGTTGTTCGCTTACTCTCTTCGTCGATCGTTACCGCGATTTCTTCTTTTGATTTAGTTTCCTCACCCACTTCTTCGATTGTCTGCAGCTTTTCTCTATTGAACTGATGCAGACTGCACTCCTTTTTATTCAGCGAATTCTTCATGGAAATCTCCTTATTTCCACAAATCACTTCGTCGTTCGGTGACTTACATCGACCAAACTTTTTTAAGCACGGCTTCAGCGATAGGAAGATAATGATTACTGGAATGGCGGTGATTATGAAAATCTCGAAACTTTTGTCTCCTTTACCCTCCGGTAATGTTTCCTCGCTTTTTATTTCGAGAAAATTATTGGGCTGACATTTCGGTATTTTTTCCTCGTTATAGTGATAACCATTAACACAATCGCAAGTACTATTAACACAAATCGCCGGAAGAACGCAATCATCCTTTTTTATGCAGACATTACCGTACGTTTCTTTATAATGGCAGTCTTGTGTGCTGTGGTTATAGTGATGATTTGGACTGCATTTGCACACATTATCCACACAAACCGCGTTAATAAGACGCGAGTCTTGTCTACAGTCCCAGAGGTTCGAACACCAGCTGCCAATTGTTTTCTTCACGCACGCGTTCGACTCAATGTCAAAGTGGTGGCCAATCTTGCATCGACACTCACCTGATGGCCATTTTTCTGGATGATAACCGAAAAAGGCACTTGGATTCTGGTTATACTCTTCGCGATAGTTGAAGCAACCAGCGTTCGCGATGTGTTTACACTGCGCTGAGGCGTAGCACTTCTCGCCGATGTATTTGCGCTGAAAACAGAACTCACTTAATCTAATGGTGTATTCGGGTTTGCAAACGCATCGCTTTGCGGTCGCGTTGCAAACGGAGCCAATTTTGTCTAGACATCCATTTTTGAATTTACCGTAATCGCAGTTAATCGCCGCAGTAATTCGTTGAAAGTGGCAGTAATCGCACAGAAGTACGAGCAAAAGTGAAACTAAATAACCAATGAAGTCCATTGCAAATCGTATTGACAGAGAAGCGTTCAAACGTGACTCTATTGCTTCTATTGCTTCTATTGCTACCTTCGACTATAATAACACAACAATGCCAACCTCGCCATCAAGTCAACAGAGAACTACTAATGCAAAAACTGTAGCTTCAATTCTATAGTTGCACAGCCAATATATATACTAAAACATAGTCTCTCTCTCTTTCTTCTTATAGTCGTTAACGATAAATATCGATTTGGAGTAACCGTTGCGCGAGTCTGTCTCTCGTATACGAATGTGTGTAACGCTAACGCTAGTGCTGTGGCTGTGCTGTGCTGTGCTTTGCGAGCTTATATGTATGTGTAGCACACACTATGTATTTGTGCTTCACAATGATATAT
>JAQIVF010001078.1:0-15910 GCA_034698365.1 Steganacarus magnus
AAGATATGTTTATAATTTATGTTTATAGTTATTTTATACTCAAAGGGTTTCACAGTACACAAAAAATTGCAAAATCAGTGTGTGTTTCAAATAGCGAGAGTATCTGAGAAAATCACTAATGAATTGAAGCACTGATTAGGAGCTTTTATAGTTTATTTCAAGGTTTATGTCACACCAATTCATCAGCGATTACACGATAAATCCACAAATATTCAAAGAAATGAAAAAAATTATAATTTTATGGCATTTAGCTAGTAATAACAAGGTTTGTTTACATAAATCTGCGAAACAGTTTCTTTAATTTAGCAAAAAACGTTAGTATTTCATAAATTATTTTGCATTAAAATTTGACAAAAAAAGCATTCCTAAGTACAATAAAACGTACAAATTTTAGGCCTTTAATGGCTTTTAAATTAATTAAATTAAAAAATTAGCAAATGCTAGATAATTGAGACTCTAATAAAAAAACAATGCGCTTTTCAAATTTTAATTAGTATTTTTAGAGCATTTTGCATTAAAATTTGTCAAAAAAAACTTTTCTAAGTACAAATAAAAGATATAAATTTTAGGCCTTTAATAGCTTTTAAATTATTAAGTTAAAAAATTAGAAAATGCTATAAAATTAAGAAACTATAATAAATTCAAAGAACACTTCAATCTTTAATGATTTCAAGTCATGAATTCTTGATTAGTGATAATGATCGGCTAACACACGCTTAAGTTAGACTGAAACGGAACATCAACAGTGACCACAATCTCATATTCAATGTTAATAAGTGGACAGTGACTCAACGAAACCGGTAATTCCAACGGTATTTTTAACGACAAACATGTTGTGGGCTTGTGGTGTGATCCCGCGATGTCCACCACTTGCTCACAAGGATGACCAGAAACGATCGCTACACCTTCCAGTTGATCCCGAAACGTTTAGTGACACTACTAATAGCGCGCGTCGTCGCGCGTCGCACACTGTGTTAGTGCTGACTGCTTAACGCTATCAGTGCTGACCAGTAAACAAACGCACGTGCTTTCGTTGTACGAACCACCAGTACTTCCGGCGTTTGTCCCGCTCTTACCACTAGTGATAATGTCCACCAATTGGTGTCGACTTAAAGTCGAAATGTGAATAAAATAAATAGTGTACACAATTCAAATATTATGCGACTGCTTTTATTCAAATCAAAGTTAGAAGTGAGCACAAAATACATATAATACGTTACACATAAAAAATTCAGTGAACGGCAAAAACGTAAGAAAATACAAAAGGTTTTGATTATAATGTTTTAGTTTTAAAACTTTAGTTTTTAAACTGATTAGTGATTAATTATATAAAAATAATGAACTTTTCGCGTATATTCGTGTACTGCGTGTAACACGACTCCCCCGAAGTCTTGATTTAATTGCTATGCTCTTAAATCAAAACTTGAAACAAACCATAATAAAAATTACAAAATGAAAAGTGATTAAAGTTTTGTGCTCAAAATAAGATACTTATTATTTTTTCTTTCTTCTGGCTTCGCGTTTCGCTTCTTTTTCCTTCGTTTCGACTTCGCGTTTCGCTTCTTCCTTCTTTTCGGCTTCGTGTTTCGTTTTTTCTTTCTCTTTAGCAACGCGTTTCGCATCTGCTTCTTTCTTTTCCCATTCTTCGTCCTCTCGTTTATTTCTCGCATCAATTCTCGTCTGTGTCTGTGTGCCGTGCATTCCAATAATATGTTGTGAAATAAATCTGCGATCGAATGTCTTTTCAGTGTAACCATCGGTTACGTGCCAAATCTCGCCTGTTTTCCAAAGGTAAAACTCGTCGTCGTCTCCGCACAACTTATAAATTCGTTGTTGATTTAGTGTCTCCGCTTGAGTTATAGCAGACATACTGCTCAAACTTGCTTGTGAAGCAAATACTTCAACCATTCTTCCGCGTTTCGGTGATCTCGGACCCAAACTTTCGAATTGTGTTTCTGGGATTTCAATGTCGACAATACCACCCATTAGTTCTTTTCTTTTTTCAATTGTAGTCGATAAAACTTCTTTCGTGAATTCGCGAGTTCTGATAGTTCTGCCATCGATTACTTTTCTTGGGGGTCTGTCGACAAATAAATGCGCTGACATTAAACAGTTCACTCCGCTTACGTATTGATCAAAGATTTCCTCTTCATGTTCGTATAAATTAACGATTTCGCCATTTTCTCCTTTTCTTAACATGTTTTTAACATACTCTGGAGCGCGAATGTTATGAATGCGCGCAAGTAATGGTCGTATGGTTGAATTATGTGCTGATATCAACTCGTTTTCGATTTCTTCGATTAATGCTGATTTTGAATCACCACTCAAAGTATTTATAAATTCGATAATGCCTGACATACAGTCACAACCCTTATCGGCGGTAAAAAGTTCGTGCTTTTTTCAGGCCAAACTGCTGATTACTTCTTCGCGAATGATTAATTCAGTGATGGTTCTCATTACCATAAACAACAAACTACTTTCGTTATTATGACTTATGTCATCATATTGTCGCTGAGCGTTGATCAACAGATGCATAAACGCCTCCTTCTTATCCGCCTCATTAATAAACGCGTCCATAACTACAGCGTTAAATGATTTTTCTTTTCCGGTCAAATTGATATCAACGAAATCAAGAAAGCCAACAACCGTTTTATTCATTTTTATCAACATATCTCGCAACTCATATTTTATTAAACAAATAAACGCGTTCAATGAGTTAAATACCGTTTTATAGTAATCAGGAATGTCCACCAAACCAATGTGTGTCTCACCTTCGGCGCCATATCTCCATTCATTCGCTCTCATATTCAAATTATGTGGAAATATTAATTTAGATATGTCCACAGATGCGCCACGAATCGCAAAAACACTTCCAGTTCTGACCACCAAATAATCGAGTTTCGGAACGATAACTGTTTCAGTCAACTCTCCATTCTTTCGCTTACCGATTAACTTTGCGGTTATGTGTCCAACATTAGTGGTGACAGACATATCCAAAACTACCAATTCTTGATCTGATGTCAGCAGGCTATCAGCTATGAATGACTTTGTATACTCCGCTATGTCATAGGGTGTGGTCCCCGCTATTGCTCGATAAGATCTGATGCCTTCATAAACGTTAAAACTGTCGATATCCATCGTTTGACAAAATTCCGCTAACAATAACTCGGGATTTAAACCAACGATTACTTGTCCTCTTTTGAAGCAAATTCTATCAAATCTAAACTGAACGCCTCCGAGTCTCGCACAGTCGCCCAAAAACTCTAGCAGTTCATAACATGTGTTTGCCCAAACTAAGTCTTCTCTTTCTTTCTGCCGGACGTAAGCATACGCCAGATAAACGCTATCAAGTCTATGCCGTATTATCTTTAACAACTCTTTGTGGTCCGCTTTACGGTAAAACTTGTTGTCAGGAACTGATCGCGCATTTCTGATGTCAGTTACATCCAAGATTTCGTTTACCGCTGCTTTCGTGTAGTCATCGTAATCGGTGTCATTCAAGTATTTTTCCCAATTGAATACCACGATGTCTTGAAAAAAGACATAATCGCCATCAGTTCTCCACGCCATGCTTTTATTTATTTCGAAAATGAATTCGTCGACTACGTCTGGCACGTTGTAATTGAAAAATGATTTAACATGCGTTTGCAAAACGTTTGTATTCAAAGTTTGCGACGCAACTGTGCGATCAGTTATATACTGTCTCCCTCTGTTAGGTTTTGACATATAACTTATTACACCAGTTTCTCCGTCTGGTATCAGTTCTCGTGACATACTTCTCCTTTGTCTGAGAAATAAATTTTCCAGAAATTTCAGTTTGATTTGATGCACAATTAAATTGAACTTTTCTTTGACTTTTTTCACTGCTTCTTCACTGTGAATGATTTCCAAACTCGCACTGAACATCATTTTCGTTAAGTTTTTCGTAAAAGGTTTTTCAGTAAAATTATTACTAGAATTAAAACTGCAGTTTTCTTCGCGTTTGACAGCCATATAATAGGCGATAAATATTCGATATCTATTAGTACGCCCTTTTCTTTGGGTGCTATAGTTTATAACGGATTATGAAAAGATGTTATGTTTTTTATAATTATAGGGTGAAACGAAAATTGAGCTTAAGACTTTACCGTAGGCTCTAAGCTGACAGAATTCAATTCTTTGTATGCTGTAGGCTTAGGCTTCATAAAAAAATCATAGGCTTAGGTTCTTAGGCTCATAGGCTTAGTTTAGACTCTGCGTAAAACACATATACTTAGACTTAGGCTTTTTGGCAATAGTCTCAGCCTAAGAGACTAAAACCACAAGCCTTAACAAAAAATTAAACAATATTTGTGTTGTATGCAGAGAAAGTACTGAATAAACAAAAGTTTGATAAAATCTTATTAAAATTTTTAATAAATTAAAATTAAAATCAAAATTAAAATTTTTAAAATTTTGTATTTATCTGATATATTTATTTTTTAAAAAACCTTAAGGTAAAGTCTATATGCTTATTCTGTTAAAATTTGAAGAGTCTTAGGCTCTAGGCATGAATCTAAGCCTAAGAAAAAATGTAGACTTAGATCAAGCCTACAGACTGATTGTACAGATTATAAGGTTAGTTGGACTAAATCTTTCATCTCGAACATTTACAACTATAGTTCGGCTAAATGTGAATTCAATATTTTGTAATTTTATAGTGTTGTAAATAAAGAAAATTTAAGATTATATTTTTTTAAACTTTATTAAATTTCATAATAAATTATTCAAAATAAGTTCATTAAATTGCAAACGGAATAATTCAAAATTTTGCTTTATTGTATTTTCTTAACACTTTTTTATGTAAAAATATTCTTTCTATGATTTATTTACGATAAAATATATGTAATCTAACAAAAGCTAATGTATTTCTAATAAATTATATTACAATGATTTATCATAATTCACTGTAGATTTTTAAAATAATAAATATTTTTTTACAATAAGTTCAATTAATTAAATAAACCCTTGCGCAGCAGTCTTTTCACACTTAATAACTAATAACACTTTCAGACGTTAAACTCAAAACTTTACGATCCAAAAATATTCACTTCTATTAAAATTAAAAGATTATGTAATAAATTATAAAATAAAAATTTGATGTTATTTTATTAATTATGATGTTTTGATCGTTTGCTCACTACGTTCGCTTCTCCTTAACTCTATTTTAATTTTTTATTTTATATATTTCAAAAATACCATAAACCGTTTTATAGTGGCATTATTCCGCTTTCTATTAAAAGTGACATAATTCTGCTTTCCATTATATCGCTTAAAAAAGCCTCCTATTTTGATAATTTTTTCACTAAAAAAGCCTTCTATTTTGACTTTTTTCACTAAAAAATCTACTATCTTAAAAATTTTTTCAAGAAAAAGCCTCGTAATTGAGCCTGTCAACAAAAACACATACAAAGTCAAATCCATATACCTGCTTGATTTTATCGAAGTCAGATAAAAAAGAATAAATACCGGCTAACTGTCCGCAAGTAGTTTCACACTTCACTAAAACAAATCCCTTTGTGTCACAACACATTCCCACTGTTTCTTGCGCTTCACGCACTCTTCGATACTATTAAATAAATATAGTGTGAACATAATTTTAACCGAATATAAACGTAATTATTTATTTAGAATAACTAACTTTTAATTGATTTGTGGAGACATTTGGGGGCGACATTACGTCGATTGGAAATCGAGTTTTATAGTTAACTGATAACACAGTCGGCTGACGTATTTCAGCTTTTACGTCATACCTAATCGATCCGTTATTCCCTTCAAACGAACTCGCAATATTGCTATTGATTTTAATTAAATTATAATATGAATGTTATAATGATTCAAAAATAATCAATTTTAATAACCTATCAGGCAATATAAAACTGAAAGGAATGCGATGCTCGCCGCACTTTATTATCATCTGTTTATCTGAATTAATTATTAATACATAAATTATGTTACAAGGCATTTATGTGTTGCTAAATTTAAAATAATGATAAACTGACGTACAACTTTCGGGCCAAAAATAAGTTAATTCAAGAAAGTTTCTCGTAGCGTTACAACTGCCTCCTCTGCCCTCAGTCCAACTCACTCTTGCCTTTCCTTCTAATTTGATCTCTAATTGATTCAAATTCATTTCTCCATTCAAATGTATGATACAATACTTCACTGCCAGGTGTGTACACTTGCACTCTACACAACACAATGTTAAACGATAATAACTTTATTCTTTTACAACCACTAACGCCACCGAAACATTCAAACATTTTCTACACTTCTTATGAATTTAGTTCAAAAATATTTATTATTTTCATTGCGTTACACACAGATATAATGGCAGTTTCGATCTTTGGTTGTCATGGATATGAGCTCATCACAAAGAATTAAGAGTTATAATTTAGAGTATATAAATAAATTTTTTTACAACAGTGTAGATGCGCATACAAAACACAAACAACACACATTCTATTAATTTTATTTCTTTATGTGATGACATATCTGCAATAAAAATTGGTTATTATAAATTAAAATCACTAGATATTAATGAAATAATTTCAAAACAAATTGAGAATACAGGTGTGTGACACATACCGGCGCTTAATCTCACTTCCGAATAGACTAATCCCTAGATTACGTGCGCTCACATCAATCATATAACGCGCATGTATTCTTTTGACTGTTTAAACGCGTTCTCATTCTCTTCGAGTGATATCGTTTTGTGCGCTGATAAATAACAAATCACGTGTTCCACTGTTAATATTATTGAATGCGTACGAATCAATCTTTACGAGTTATCATAGACATCGATACAAATTGAATTTCTTATTAGCGAAAATTTAACATTTTATAATAATAAACAGCGTTTATAATTTATGCTTATAGTTATTTTATACTCAAAGCGTTTCACAGTACACAAAAGATTGCAAAATCAGTGTGGGTTTCAATTAGCGAGAGTATCTGATAAATTCACTAATGAATTGAAGCACTGATTACTGACTGGTTTTTATAGTTTATTTCAAGGTTTATGTTATGCCAATTCATCAGCGATTACACAATAAAACAATAGCTTTTAAATTAATTAAATTAAAAAATTAGCAAATGCTATAAAATTGAGAAACTATAATAAAAACAATGCGCACTTCAATATTTAATGAATTGTTATTAATTCTTGATTGTGATAATTATCGGCAAAAAAATTCGTTCATTAAAGAGTGCGGTTGTATGTTAGGTGCGACACTATATGTAATAGATTTCGCTTTTTTCATCACACGATCCAGCGGTATAACGTATTATCTGTTTTAGCTTAGCTCTCATTCTGATCCGTGAGTTATTTATGTTTTCAGCGTAACAGTGAATTATCGTCACTCTTCATATATATATATATAATATAATATATACCTATATACCTATATACCAAGGTATATATATAATTATAAAATAATAATAATCAATATATAATATATATATACCGACTAACTGTCCGCAAGTGGTTTAATACTTTAACGAAACAAATCCTTTTGCACAACAAAACAATCCCACTGTTTTTTCCGAGTCTCTATTCGACTCTAATTCATTATTATATTATTATGAACAATCTTATTATTACTAAAATATTAAGTTGACATTTATTTGTTTATATAACTTAATTGATTTGCGGGCGACGTTATAGCGATTGAAACTCGAGTTTTATAGTTGACTGATAACACATTCGACTGACGTATTTCCGCTTTTACGTCATACCTAATCGATCCGTAATCCCCTTCGAACGAACCTAGAATATTGCTATAGTTTTTTTTAATATTAAATTATAAATTATAAACTTTGTAACAATTATTAAAACTGATACAAAAATATATTTTTTTACGATTTCATTAATCACCTCAGTATTAAAAGATAAATTAAGAGATATCGATATTAATATAGTATTAAAAAATGCTCACTAATGTTTAATTACATATATTTTACATATATTATAATTTTAATATTATTAGTACAGGATTATAAAATATCTCATTATTGTAACCTAAATATAGCATTATATGCTTTTGCCCTCTATGTTTCAACTTGATTTTCCAGGAATTTTCCTGATTAACCATACTCCAGGTTTTGATTAAAAACCTTGAAAATGAGATGTACAGGTTTTCTCTCCTAAGACTCCGCTAATCAGAACACCATTTTGGACTGGATTGTCCAGTTTTCAGCCTCCTGTCCAGTGCTATTCCAGTGCAAAACATTAACATTTTCAATTAATTTGTTTAGTGTGCAGTTTAAATCCAGTTTATTGAGTAAAATGCAGTTTTATACAAAAATAGTCTGGTCAGTCTTCTTACGACTCCGTAATCATTAAAAGAAAAAAGATTATTCGTTTAAACATCAGATATGCATTACTGTAGCAAAACTCTGTTCAAATGTATTTCGTAGAAAAAAGTAGTTATAAATGTCATTGAAGTTTATACCTAATAAACTGAGGATATATAAGACCAGCGTTAAAGTATTGACAAAACATTGTAAATGATAATTGGAAAGGATATAAGAATTGTCGGTATAATTGCAAAGGATATAAGAAATGTCGGTAAAATCATCACTAAATATGAATAATGCTTCATTTTTTCAAGTTTTTTCAGAGCAAAATAAATCAAAAAAAATATTAATATTTAAATAATTTAATTATGACTAAATTTATGAAATAAGTAACAATAAAAAAAATTCATTAATGTGTCCGTAATAGTATTTCAACGAAAATTAATTTATTACTAATTTATTCTAACCATATTTTTCGTTAATGTGAATATTTTTTCACAGTGAGTAGTGCTTCAGTTTTATAAGTATATTTACTTAACTTATAACTTATATCTCTGTGATTATGTGTCAATCTTGTAAAAGTGCAATATCTAGTAAATTATTCGACAAAATAATAATTACTGGTTAATAAAGCTGATGCAAAGAAAATTTATGATTTGTTTTCCTAGTTTACTATTTGATGATGCAAATAAACAATATTTTATTAGCTTTGCGTACAAATATATTTCAAACAAAAATTTTTTAACTTATTTATAGCGAATCAAAAATAAACTTAATTATAAAAATGTTCACAATAAATCTGTTTGGTTTGATAACAGTATTTGTTTCGATGACAATAATATTATGTGAAAATCCACAAATTTTTAGTTCAAGAATTATTATCAACAAGGATTTTACTGCAAAATGTAAATTAAGTATAAGGGAATTACAAATTACTCCAAATAATACAGCAATTATTAATGAAGAAAAATTAAACGATAATTATTACCGTAAAATTATAAGATATATTGATTATAATTTCGCTGAGAAATCAATTTATTTGCTGTTTTCAAAAGGTTTATCACAAATTACAATGAACCCTAAATTTACTCAAATCATTAGCATAGAAAGGCTTGTCGATGATATGGAAGCATCATCGATGTGTTATGACTGGATTAATGGTTTAATGTATTTTAATATTCGCGGTGCGATACATGTTATTAAACTCGATAACATCAAACTGCAGTATGTGTTAAATACTGCATTAAATGCAAATGATTATTCGAGAATAGCTATTAATCCAATTGAAATGTTTATACTGTGGAGTAGAGGTAAACAGATTATTAAAGCCAATCAAGACGGAAGTGATTGCGATGTACTTTACGAAAGTAATGACACAGTTATTGACATTACTATTGATTTTGAGTCGAATTTTATATGTTTCGCTACAAATAGAGAAATAATTCTAATCGATTATTCTGGAAAAGTTCTTCAAATTATTAAAATCATTCTTCAAAGTAACGAATTAATTTCTAATATTGATATTGATGTCTATAAGCATTTAATATTTTTTATGGACAATTCTAAACTTTACGCACTAAACACAAAATTGATTAATTCTGTGTCAGTTTTGAAAGAAGAAGTTGAAAGTACTCTGTTTGGTGGAAGTAAGCTTTTATTGGTGCATTCGTCGCGTCAACCAAACCAAACCAATCGACAAGTGTGTGATCAATCAAAATGTTCGCACTTATGTCTACCGCTTCCCAATAATACGTATCGCTGTTTATGTCCGATTAACGCAGTCAACACAGCAATGCATTGCAATGAAAATGTAAGTTAGTTTTTTATATTTTTCACAAAAATAATTTTCAACTTTATTGAAAACTTAAACTCAATCAAATTCAAAACAAAATAAAGCTTACATTTATTATAAAACTAATATCATTGAGCAGCTGTTATACTCATATACCGCACTCTTTTGATAATTTATTAGTAAATTAAGAACTATTTTAAAAACACGAGTAGTGTTACCAACTCTCTTAAGTCACTCCCTGGACTTTTTCGAAAGTTTCCTGGACATAAGGCAAAATATACTAGAAAAAACCTGGACAAAGCTTTTTAATGCATTTTTATCGCACTATTTTTTGGCGAAAATTTAAAAAATACAAAGATTTACTAACAATGAGCAGCTCCTAAACTCACATAAACCTCTCTGACTAGTATTATAAGAACTAATTTAAAAACAAAATGGTTATTTAATTTTCGAAATACATATTACAGGTTAACGTTTTTGATGAAATAATGGTAATATATTCTGATCAAAAAAAGGTTTCACTCATAAATCTTAACTCATTTATTAATAATAAACTGGAAAACTCGATGGTGGTATACGAGTACAATAACTATACTGAACTAAAGAACTTGTATTACAGTAGTGAAGCCAATATATTATTTTGGACAAAGTATTTTAAAAAATTCCGTGATAGGAAAGGAAAATTATTTGTGTCTCCATTAAATAGAAAAGCAAATAATTTGTTAGAAATAAACGACACAATAACACTGATCAATGAATGCGATGATGTTCTTGGATATGACTGGATTCACGATCTAATTTATATCGAAATTAATAAATCAATTGTTGTATTTAATATAAATCACCCAAATCTTCAGTATGTAATCGCAGAAATTAATAATACTATTGAGAGTCTGGCAGTGAATCCAATTGAAAGCACTATATTTTGGAGCGAAACAAAACTCATAGATTCATATGATTACGGATGGATTGTTAAATCAAAACAAGATGGAAGTAATAGAATCACAATTATTGATGAGACCATTTCAATTCGTTACCTCTTGACAATAGATTTCTTCTCTCAGAGACTACTATGGATATACCATAACGATTTTACAACAATTATTCAATCGTCGGATTTTTCTGGAGAAAATATTAAAGAGTTATTTCGTGATGATTTCACATCAATTATACCGATTTCGTTAAATATTTTTGAGCGATATTTATATATTGTGATGTTGAATGTCTTAGTAGAAAATAAACATTTAATGCGATATTCTTTAGTTGTGGACACGAGTGATAATGATTATAAACGACAAGAGGTTTTATTTTCAAACACTGAAATATTTTCAATGAAAATAATTGATTCAATTCAACAGCCAATAAATACAATCAATAGATGTTTGAAATCGAATTGTACTCATCTTTGTATACCACACTCCATATCTCAATACCGATGCGCTTGTCTTCGCAATCATAAAACGTTTGGTGAAGAATGTATTGAAAGAGTGAGTGTTACAGGAAATCATATAAATTGTTAATAATATATATATTTATATACATATATTAAATAATAGATTTATAACATAACGACTAATGTTTCGATCACTAACTTTGAAAGTTCGCAGTCACAGTCTAATTCATTGCAAACAACAATTATTATAATTGCCATTTTAGTTATAGTTGTAATAGTATTATTAATTAATATGACATACCGTTACTTTAAAACCAAACACATGAATAGACTGAAAGCCGAGAAAATGCAAGAAATAACACTGGAAAATGCTTATGACGATACAGTGAATGATGAGAATGATGGTTACGAAGCAATCAATTACGAGGAAATTAATTTAGAGGAGACTTACGAACAAATAGCAGATATGTCATATCACGAATACATAGTGATGTTACCACCAGATAATCGTGTCATCGATGATGAAAATGAAAGTATTTCCGATAATCTGCAGATAAAATGATTCTTTAATAAACAGGTTTATGATAATATTTTTAGTGGCTTGAGTTGGTTTTACGCAATACTATCTGATAATTACTAATATTCTTCTAAAAATAGTTTTTTAAATTCATTTATTTACACTGTAATTCAATGCAACCATTTTATTTCTATAGCGAATCACGAGTACTTTACCTGACAATAAGGATAGGAAAGTCATCGCTCATAGTTTTGAGTTTTGACTTTATTCTCGTCGATTTTCCATTGTTTGAATTACTATTATTAATTAATTATTTATTATTTATTATCCATTATTATAACATTAATCATAATTGAACTAATTAATAGTGATTTGTTATATTGCTGAGTCTAATTGTTGAGAATAAGCTCAAGAATTAAGTTACTTTAACCCTCCATTAGAACTCTAGCAAGATTTTCTGCCACCACTTTGAGCGATAGTATTATTTAAAATACTAACATTTGATGCAAATAACTTTAGGCAATCCTCCCAAATATATCTTCATCTCAATTCACAAAAAATCACATTTTAATTAATTTTAATATATTATTTATTAATTTTAAATTAAACTGGTGTCTATATTTCTTTTCAATTTTTTGTATAACATTTCAGTGCTAATAATAGCATTTAAAATTTGTTTTATAACAATTAGTATATGAATTATACGAATCAGGCAAAATATAACCCAACAGTGAATAGCGTCTCGAATTGTGGCACAAAATCTTTTATGCGTATGCATACACTGGAAGCTTACTTATGTACAACGAAAAAAATTCTGCTAGCATTGACTATAGTATGGAATTATAAAATGGGTTTCACTCGAGGGTTTAATAAAAATCATGGATATTGAGGTTAATATTTAAATGTTATATAGTATTAGGACATTGCATTGGATTTGTACCACACACTTCTCGCACTTAAAAGGATTGCGGAAGTATAGACAGAAGCTGCAAACATTGTCAAATTCATAAGCGCGCGTTCAAGAGAACTGAAAAAATTTCCAAAAGAAATCATTGTAGTCTTGAAACTGTGGTGCACTAAATTAATTTGCATTTTTGCCACCTAATGAATCAGTATTCGAAAATAAGTTACAAGATATCGATGATATTGTATTAGGAATGCTTATATTTTTTTGTTAAATTTATTTCAGAAAAAAATTGTTAATTTTATAATTTTAGTATCAATTGTTTAAATTAATAGCTAACATATTATTCTAATAGCAGTATTTATTGAATGTTTTATTCCCTATCTTCTAACGCCGGAACTATGTGCTCACGTTCTCTATGTGTCATGTTATGAAGAATTGCAACCATTTTTTAGTTGATCTCATCTAAAATTCTCAATTATCTTCGCATAAATTGTTTCACAATGGATGCGTTATATGCGAAGTTCGTGATTATTAGGCGATCGGCGCCCAGATTTTCCCAATACTTCTCATCGAATTTTTCTCTTCTCTAAAACTCATAAGATTGTATAAATATTCCAGTTAAACGGTTACATTTTATGATTTTTTGTTTGTTTATCATTATTTTTGATCATATTTGCTATATACTTGTTTATCTAAACATAAATATAACTAAACATCATTTCTACTTTATAATTTTTTATCGTGAAAATACTCTTGAAAAAACCACCAAATAAATTTTATAAAAACCATTAGTGAACGATGTATTTTTAAAACAAGATCGTAACGGTCATAATATTTGACTTCGTATTAAAATTTGCAGATATATGGATGTTATTTTATTAATTATGATGTTTTGATCACAATGATCATTACGTTCGCTCGCTCCGCAATTACAATATTTTAATTTTTTATCGTATATATATCACAAGTTAAAAAATACCATAAACCGTATTATAGTGGCATTATTCCGCTTTCAATAAAAAAGTGGCATTATTCCGCTTTTCACTCTAGCAATAGTGGCATTATTCCGATTTCTATCAAAAATTGGCATTACTCCGTTTTATCTTAAAATTTTTTCACTAAAAAACCTCCTATCGTAAAATATTTTCACTAAATAGCCTCCTATTTTGACATTTTTCACTAATAAAAGATTCCTATTTTGACATTATTTCTTGAAAAAGATTATTCCTATCAGAGTGGCGACTTACAGACGGACAGGCGGACAAAGTCAAATCCATATACCTGCCTTGATTTTATCGAAGATAAATATAAAATAAAATTAAAATATTGAGCAATGTGTAATATAAATTATTTATAATAATAATTATTAAAAGAAAAATCATAAAAAAAATAAAAAACAATTAATCTAATGCGACAAAGAGTAGGTTATTAGATTAATGTTTTTTCGAGTTTCAATGTAGTTTAAAATCAATTTTTTGAAATTATTATATTAACTCAAATTGTTTACAATTTTTGTTAAAATTTTGATTTATCTGAAACCATTATAGCCATGGTGCAAATTGTGTGCTGTTTTTGCTCTCGCGTGTAAACTAGTCTCGCGTTTTTTCGTGTAATCTTTTGAATCTTCAAAATCTAATATATGTATATATGAGATATCAATTATTATAGTTATCAAGTAAATAAGTTAAAGTTTATTTGATATAAATAATAAAATATCGCTGTTTCTTTGTAAAATATTATTATAAATAATTTTGTTATAAACACTTCCTTTTTGTTTTTTAAATTTGTATACAATTTTTTTAAAGTATTTAGATTAAACTTACTTGACTTCTTCTCTGTTGGTTTTGTTTCTATTTTTTTGTGCTGTCGGTCCTCCTCTCTCACTTTTATGTGAATATTTCGCTATAGATTCAATAAACTTATGATAAAAATTTAAATAATATTCATGAAATATTTTACAAAATATAAAAGAACCAAATAGAGTTATTATCATAATATTTGGCTAAGAATAACCCCAGTGGTTTTATAAAAATAATTGCTTATTTAAACGCGTAAAAATTTAAATTTATTCATTATAAGATAAAGTTTCTTAAATTTTTAGGCCCGAGTCTGATTTCGCACGTAAGATTGAAGCCAGTCCGGCTCTATTCCGATTTTTTTATAAATTACTAATCCAAAAAAGGCCAGAACGATGCAAATTATTTTAAGTTTATCATGATATTAATTTTTGTAAATATGTTTCTATTACCTTTTTGTACTAATACTGTTATTTGGTTTCCTTATTAATTAGTAAAACAAAAAATCCATTTCTATATTAAACAAGATCAAAACGGTCATAATATCTGATTTCGTAATAAAATTTTTGTTAGATTTATTGATTAAGTATTTTATTTAATATGATTATTAGTTGTCTACTAAACCATTTTTTATCTGACTTTGATAAAATCAAGACAGGGGTATATGGATTTGGGATAGTCCGTCTGTGTGTCCGTGTCACGCTCTCTGATTATGACACTATTATTACCGGCATATGTCACTACAGTAACCGTAAAATACCATTAATGACCTAAAATTGCCACTAGTATAACCGGCATATGCCACTGTAATAACCGTAAAATACCATTATAATGACTGTAAAATGCCACTTTAAAACTGGAATATGCCAAAATTATAACCGGCATATGCCACTTGGATAAACGGCATAATGTGCAACATAGGTGAATGACTGATATATAATAAATTTTCAAATATGAAATTTCTATTTTCATTTACAACCCTAAAATTTTCTCATCTTTTATGAACATTACTGAATTTAAAAAAGTGGAATCTTTGTGCAAAGTTTTGTTAAAATAATTTTTTTCCCTATTCTATCTGCAGGTAATCAATTACACACACATTTTAATATAAAACAAAACTAAGTTAAAATTTAAATACACATACGTGGAGCTCCGAATGGGTCTTCAGGATCAGGTTTGCTAGTCGTGT
>JAQIVF010001079.1:0-15907 GCA_034698365.1 Steganacarus magnus
ATTATTATTTGTTAAATTTTGAATTTTGTGGTTTTGGTTTCGTTGAAAATTTTTTTGTTTTCTTAGCTTAGATTTGCACATAAAAAACATTTAATACAATAGTGCACTCATTTTTAAAATAATCTTTACGCGTTTATTCTGGTAGAAGAGTAGGATTAAACAATTTTTAATTTACGAGAAATAATGATTTAACTCTAATGAATTGCTTTAATTCAATAATTGACATGATATGGCGAGACGTACCCCTAAACTCCGGAACTTTCTCAACACTCGCATTAAAAATTGAAAATATTGTTTTAAAAATGGTTTTGAACTTTTTTTTAAAATTTCATGTTCAAATTTTTATCCTTCGAATACCTTTACCACACCCTCTTAGTCACACATTGGCGTAATCTACTAAATCATATAAATAATAAAACAATAAACATAAATTTTTAAACAATTTTACTCCTATTAATTTACACCATTAATTGTTAAGTCAATAAAGCCACAATAAATTTACCCATAATATTAACAGCTAATTTATACAGAAATAAATATCTATCACAAACGCATAATTGAATAAACGGTTCATTATCTCATTTCTTGCGTGTCGTTTAATTTTTTACAAAGTATTTAAAAAAAATTAAGGTTAATTTTTTATCACAGGTATTTCAAGTTTGTTATTAATTATTTAAATGAAAAATTTAATAATGTAATTTATTAATAAATAACGGTAATTATAAATATCTTTTCTTACTAATAAATATAAAAACAGAAAAATATAATTTACAATAAAAAAATATCATTTTAAAAATCTTCTGATTATGAACAATAAATATTTGATTGAAATATGATTTGAAAGTAGGCTTAGAAGTAAATAAATTTATACGGTGTAACACAGTAATTGTAAACTGAAATTTGCTCAGACTTTTTTTTATAAAAACAATGAAAAGTGGTTGTTTTTAAGATACTGAAACTCAAACAAGTAGTATTAATGTTTAAAAAAAACTGATATCGAATTATTAGCAGCAAAGTAGAAGAGAGTCGCAGAAAAATCTGCGCACAACAACCAGTATCACATCACGGATGCGGCAAAATCTATGGATGCGAGAGATCACTGTTTTGTTATTCGCTCCTTTTCGCCTCTTTTTATGATTATCGCGCATATTTAGTTTGCTTTAATTTTTTAAAATTAAAATAGTTAAGACATAATATTAATTCATTCTCTATTAAGAAATATATAAATCTATAGTTTTAAGCTTTTAGTTAAAACAAATAAATTCTATTTTTCACAATACAATGTCATCAAGTTATCCGAAGCATTACTGTGTTCATCGTTTATTTAGCGTCTTGACGGCTGTAAGTAATTTTGAAACATCTTTCTCTCTTTTCTATTATGCTTGCGTTGCGTTACATAACTCGCACACTTCAACGGATCAATAAAAAGTATCAATGTATCAAACCATCAAATATTACGTATTTCTTTTTTTTGTGCTAATTTATTTTCAAATTACTGTACTGTAGATATATCTATAGCAATTGAGACAGTACAGTATTTTTTTAGATTAATTTTTCAACAACAAAAAAATTTCCTGAAATTGAATTATTCAAAAAAATGTTTAAACAACTTAATTGGTAAATTTGAGCAAACTTTAAATGAACAGTATTATACATGAATATTGTAATTGAGAGTATAAGTCCGTACACTTGTATGTGCAATTTTTATAGCAACAAAGAGAATTTTGTGCCATAAAGGGTTGCTTACAATCAGAGTCGATCCACTAAAGTCACAAAAAAACCGTTGAATACTTTTTCAATAAAAAATATGATTTTGTTACACTAATCTCTTTTATTTTAAACAACTTGTGTTTGAAGTCGCCGACAACTTATGTATAAAAGTCTAACGGTTTTTTTGTGCCTTTAGTGGATCAATTCTGCTTTCAATAACTAGGATTCCACTTAAAAACATTTATAAAGAAATACTAAAAAATTATTCTTTAAAATATTGGATTTTGAAAGCTCTATTTTCTAGTCAGAAATTAAATACTGTAGTGTTACTCAAGTCCAATCAGTAAAAATTATTCTCAAAACTGATCCATAATGAAATATTTTATTCTGAATAAATATTGTCAATAAATATAAACATAGCACAGTGAAGCACTATTGTGTGAGCACAATATAGTATATGGATGGATGCTTTCGTAATGTTGCAATTTTAATAAATTTATTCAAAAATATCAGGGATACCAAAAACCTATTAAATTTAAACCGCAATTTTTCAAATCCCAAATCACAGTTACCTGTTTGAGTAGTAATAATATTCAATACTTATTTATGCGTGAAATTTTTTAAAAAATTTTTAAACTTTTTTTTAATAAACATTTAAATTAAATTTTTATTTTGTGTTAATAGATGTTAATTGTCGGCTCATTTATGGTAATAATAAATAAAGACTGCAGGAGAATACCATTAACTCACGAAGAGTATAAATCAAATGATTTACCGTTAGCACAAAATTCCACGATTCAAACGGAATTTATTAATCATTTTTACGATTTTCTACAAATATATCACATGGTTATTATTATAATTAGTGTCGTATTATTTTTATTGGGTTTTGTTAATATCTCACCCAAACAAGAAGACCTAAGATTTGGATTTCATTTGCTCGTAAAATAAACATTTTAATATATTTATATTAATTGTGATTAATTTATTTTAAAAATTTTCCAGATAATAATAATAATGGGATTGACAACAATATTAACGTTTTACTCGTCGTACACCGCATTCCACAAGCCTTGTCACACTGAGGTGATCGTCGATAATACCGTTAAGAAGGATAAATCAACATATCTTCACAGCCGAAAAGACAAGAATCCGGTGAATGCATACATCGAGAACGATATATTTATGTTAACGGTAACAATGATCGACGCGTTGGCTGGCGTTCTGCTATTTATTTCGACTGCGGTGCTGTGCGCTGACGCCAGAGAGGAAGCCATTCAAGACGAATATGTGGCCAGAGTTAGGTCTAGTGTCTATTAGCGAACAAATATCTAATAACACTCTTGCGTTTAAATTTTAATTTTACTTTTAATATAATTATGGCATTTACTTCAGTTTTTTAAAATCCAAATTGCATTTAAATTTAATTATTTGCATTTTGCTCAAAACGTTCATTTTATGCAATTTATTTTTTTTTGTTTTAACTATTATTATTATTATTGCAAAACATATCGGCTTTTTAGCAAACTTAAATTATTTAAAGTTATTTTGAACTATTTTACTAAAAAAAAGATACATTTGAAAAGCTGTATATTTGAAAGAGTAACGTCACTTCATTCAACTTAACAATACTTAACTGCACTGTGAATGTAGAAATTTAAAGTTTAAATTTAACGCTGTATATTCAATTTGTTAAATTCATCGCTGTTTATGACAACAAAAATTTCATCTAATTTTATTTATAAAATAAATAAATAAATATAATTTTTAAAAAAATAATCAAAGACACACACACACAAACAAACCAAAATTATATGGCAATAATACCTTTAATTAGTTTTTTAATTACTTTTATTTATGACTCTTTATATTATTAATTTATTTGCATTTAATGGTTCTTTAATTACAATGTTTTTTAGTCGATCATATCATATTATTTTAACTTTAGTAATTTTTACAAAAATAGCTTAAATAGTATACGCTATAACTGAAATAGTGAGTGCTTAACAATAATAAATAGATTTCTCATACATTATGGTATAGTTTTTATTGTGTCGTCACTCTCTCTCTCTCTCTCTCTCTCTCTTCTCATCGTATGCTCCGGTCATCTATCATACACACAACTTATATATATATATATATATATATATAAACTTACAAATTTTATTATTTATTTTTTGTAAATTACTTAAGATTAATTAAATCAATTTGAAAACTCGTTTTTTAAATGTTATCTCAAACTATATCGAATACTCGAAGCATTGTTCAATAGGGAGCGCATGAATTGGCAATTAGAGCGGTACTCGTACAGTCGGTTCCGTGTCCAACCCGTAACTTAAAAAAATACGAACGCTGACAACCAAACAGAGACGTTAGGCTCTCATCGCTATCATGAATGCCTATGTATTACAAAGAATTATTTCAAATTTTAGACCAATGTGCGATTGCCTATCAAATTTAATGCAAAATTAATAACAATCAATTGATAGAACTTAGTCAGACTATTTTTTTTATTAAACAAAAATTTAATGTTAATCACGAGATTAATAATGCATATATATTTTTCGAGTACTGAATAAGATAATGAAATGATTTCTATTAAAAGAACAGTTTTACTGATAGATTTAAGTATATTTTACAGCACAGCAACATTTCTGTTTTTATTATTATGAAAGTTTTTTTTGCAACTTTTTAAAAAATTATTAATTTATTATACATAAATATATGATTTATCACATGACACATTCATACATTTTAAAAGATAATAATGTATTACTGCGAAAACTTGGCTGTTTATTAAGAGGACTCAGTGTAGGAATAGTTATAAAGGAAAATATGTTTGGTTCGATGTCTGGGTTAAGGTTTCATCTCATTCGATATTGAAATATAAATAGTAAGCTGTGAATTATTTAAATTAAATCATAAGTTTTGATAACATTTATTAACAATTAAACACGAGGTTTAACTGAATTCTAATAAAATAATTTTAATTACGTTCGCCTGAACCCTAATTAGTGTTACAATGTTCTATCTTTAACATCATTATTTACTCTCATTATTCAGAATTGGAATAATTGTTGTTTTAATCGAATAATAATTAGAGCCTCAAAAAATAGCAAGAATTGTGTATAGAATTAGCGCTATAAATTGCTGCAAAAGTTTGCCAAAATAGCATTAAAATAGCACTTATCTTATTAAAGAAATAATAAATTTCTGTTAATAAAAATATTTTAAGTTGAATGAAAAGTTATTGGCGGACAGGAATAAAACTTAATTTTTAAAAAAGTCTGAAAATTCATCGGAATTCAAGGGTAATTTTTTAATTTGAGGGAAAATATGGCTAAAACGTCATAATTTTATGTAATTCAAACTCATATAGCACTTAAAAACTTTTAATTTCTGAAATAAAAAGTAGCAAATGCTATGATTTTGAGGCTCTAATAATAATATTAAATTTGGTACTATTATTTGTACCAAATTCGAAGATTTTAGATTTTATCATGTCTCTAGCGATTCTAAAGAGCTTCATAGATTTTTAGACCGCTTGTAAATTAGGATAACCTAAGAATTAAAATTAGTGAAAGAGAACCCAATAATTCGACGCTTTTCTTGTTTTAATATAGTGTCAAAATAAGTGATTAATTTTTATTTATTTATTCTAATTTACGATATTTACACTTTAAACAATTATTCTGTGATTTGCAAATGGGAATATCATACAAATGTTTGTATCCCGCAATTGAATGATTTATATAAAAGAAATATATTAGAACTGTTTAAAACGGAAATAAAATACATTTTCTCGAAACATATATGTTAAACATTAAGCTAACGTTAATATTGGTCTGATTTCTTAAAATACGACACATTTCATTATCTTATTGAATTTGAATAGTACCCAACAGAGAAAATATGTTTTAGTTTTATATAATTTAATCTAGATTTTTTAAAACAATATTTTCAAATAAACCACAGCAACGCATTCTATCGCATTCTATTTTTTTTATTATATTTCATAGGCAACAATTAATTCGGATTAATTCCGAGATAAATATTTTTAAAAATTATATTTCTTTATTTTAAACTTATTCAAAAAGTTATATTTGCAATTTTTTTTACTATAATTCGACTTATGGTGATTTTGTGCCATAACTGACATACTATAGTCATTTTGAGCACTTAATGTTATATTTTCAATAACTTATAATTCCTACCATTTATTGTTTTTACCGGATTTGGTTTGATCTCTTTGGATGACGGTGTTTGATGATGATGATGTACCACAGTTGAGTTGCTGTTGGGATCTGCTTTTTGACTGTTTTGTTGGCTGGCATTCGCAGCACTCTCTAAATTACTAGAAGATTGATTATTACCACCGGCGTTGCCATTATTTGTGCTGCCAGTGCTGCTATTGTTCCCATTTTGACTATTACTAGAATTGCTTGAACTCGAGTTCTGCGTTCCCGACGCTTTTTGCTGATTAAGACGCTCTTGTTTGCGAAACTTCGCTCTTCGGTTTTGAAACCATACCTGACAGACAAATAAGTCATGTCATCGATTTAATTAATGTAATTATTTGAATAAGAGTTTTGCGCTGTTTGTTTGTCCGTCAATGAACTATATTTTTTGTTTTGCCTAATTTGTTCATAAATCATTTGCTTAGCCCTTCAAACACCATAATGAATATTTAAATAACTTACTGTAAAAAAATGGTAGGTTCATAATTAATTAAAAATTTAGGCCTTTCTCTCTTAAGTAGTCTTGTGTTTTGTTAGATAACAAATTGAATGCAATACTACTCTAAAAATCAATACATAGAATTTTTTTTCCAAGCAAACTATAGTACAATATATGAGTTTGCGAAAGACGTTTGCCAGTATTCTATATTTGTATGGTTAACTTTTAAATCTAGAAAAGAAGGCATATAAACATGTAGCGCGCACTTAATATTTATTTATATCAAATATTTATCGCGTTTAAACTTCAATTTATTGTTTAACATTAAAGCGTTATAAAATGAATTTTACATGAAATTTAATTAAGTATTGTATAACAAAGTGTTTCGTTTATTTGGTAAACGAATAATTGCTCGATTATTTGTATGTAACAAGGAATCACTACTTTAAAAAAATACCATAATTGAATTTACTTAATTTGATTTTCAATTACAGAAGTAAGGCCGGAGGTCACGTCACTATTGCTATCAACAAATACTCTATATATATAATAAATCTAATATTTTTATATTATAAACATCAATGCAAGGTTGCTATAAAAACTATTACGATTGAAAATAATTTGAAAACTATTTTTAAAAAAGTATTGATTTTCTTAGTTTTCGCACATTTGCCTCACTGTTTCGCTGCAAACCACGGAAAAAAATGAATTCAACAAACATAAGCTGATAGTAAGCACGCAGTAAGCATGTAAGCATAGCTGCAGCGTTGGCTGTGATACGAGCTCACCGAAAACTAACTGGTAAGCTATATGTGAGTGACTCGCAAATTAAGCGTGACGCCCAACATTCGCTCCCTATTTGGCTCCAATCTATGACAAAACTATTATGGATTTGTAGTTAAGATCTATAGTTATTACCACCGCTTAGCGTGCGCTCAACATTTTATATTTGTTTAATTGTTTTCCTCTTTACGTTTTCCACTCGCACTCGGTTTCTCGAAACTCACAAAACAAACCGATTCTGTATTTTGAGATTTATAACATTAAATGAATTGTTATGTAAAAGTTTGAGTAAGCGTTAGTAATATAATAAACAATAATAAACAATTTAATTATATTTAAACAACTAATCACAAGATTAAAGAAATAAATACAAATTGCGCTCACAGTATAGGATTGCGGTAATAGTAAAAGTATTGGCTAAAAATAAAATATGAATTCGATCTGTTTTGTTAGATTCATATAGTATTTGATATTTTCGTTTTGAAATATACCATTAATAGAAATGCAAAAAAATTGACATATGGTAACGCCTTTTATATATACAGTATTTATAACAGCATATATAAATATAAATCGAGATCAAAGACGCGAATAAAATAAGTTATAAATATGTTTTGGCCCGTTTCTTGTGCGGCCACTGTTCTCCACCTGTTTCTGGTGTGTCATAATCTATAGCTTAACTAATCCAAAAGACCGCAGGGCTCGCGATATACGGTGTTTTGCATTCATTTATTTGCTCTGTTTGCAAAATAATAATCACTGTTTTATGAAGTGCAGTGCAATCGTTATTGTGTGTTAGAATTAAAGTATTCCTCATACACTTTGCAAGCCATACAATAATAGCCGAAAATCCCCTTTACAAACAAGACAATGCGGAGAATGCAACGCATGCTACAGTGCCCACAATTGGCCCTATAGTTGGACATCAAATACAACGCGTACTACACATACACGTATACACACACACACATCCATCCATACTCTACGACCATCTGCCAGAGTGATCTACTTGTGCTGTCGGAGTGATATTTAAGATCAACATAATCCGCTCCCCGACTCTATATTTATTTTTCTACATGTATTTGGCTTTCATTCCACTTCTCTCCGTACAGAATGTTAGATCGATTCACTCAATTGGTATCACGTCTTTTAGTGTTAGCCTAAGCATTGCAACAAATTGTACGCTATTTTGCGCATTAATATTTGATTGAAAACGCATTGAGAATATACGCGAAGAATTTATACCGAACATATCAAATATTATTAGACTAAGGTTTTAAACATACATAATTAAGCATTTATCACACCATTTCTTATTCATAACCAAAGATCACTGCATAAAACCTTAGTTTTATAACTTATTTCAATTAACAAAATTAATTATTAAATTAAACATACTCTTAAATTATTAGCGAAATGTACAGTTGAAGCATGAAAATATTTATACGTCATTTCACTTTTTCAAAAATAGTACATAGAGTAGCATACATCCCAATTTTGAAATGCCAGTTCTAATCCCTAAGTTCTCTATTAATAAAGTAAATTTTATGACTAAGGAATTTGTTTTTTAAATTAAATAAAACTAAGTGTTGCGAAACTAAAATTATGAATGAAATATATAAATACCATGAAGTTCAGAATTAGGATAAGATTAAATGATTTCCTATTCCGTAACTATGGGTATAAATAAAAGTTCCTATGCTTTAAATTAAATTATTGATTACTGCAATAGCAATTTCTTACTTGCCTAACAATGTTCAAATAAATGAGCTTAAAACTAGCCTAAATTTAATATTAGAAAATTGTGTAAATTATTATTATTATTAGTATATGTATTATAAATATTTCAAAGAAGAATAATAAAAAAATCGATATTTTGAAGAGTTTATAGTTCACAACATTTCCAGTTTAATACGTACTGAAAAGTGTGAAAAATGTGAATGACTGAAACATTTTTCGTTTGCTTTGAAATTTAATCAAAGTTTAACAAATGTCATTTAGAAGTATTATCGGTTCAGAATAGACCAGAAATAAAAAAAATAGAAAAGGAGTCATTCAGTTCTCAAGAGAAATTAGTTCTGTCTGAGTGAGTTAACCATAAATAAATAAATAAGTTAAAAAAACTTAATCGAGTTATGTAACAGATAAGTATTGATCGATTCCGCCCTCGCTTTAGGTCGAAAAAATCAAAAAAATTTAAAATTGTCGGTAAAAACAAAAAAAATATGGATTAGTTTTCAAAACAATGAGAAACGTGTTGATAATGAAAATAAAATTAAATAACTGACATTCTTCCGCAATGTATTTGGCACAAACTTAATTTCATTTAATGTTTTATGTGTATATTATTGTTAAGTCATAATTGAATGAATATAATTAAATTATAATAAAAGTATCTATAGTTTTTGCATTTAGCCGCAAAATGTGTTTAAAAAGGTGTCTGGCATAGAAATTCCTAACATTTCTCGGATAATTAACACATTGTAGCATTGGATAAAAGAGAAAATTTTCTGAAAAAATTGCCATTCAAGTGTCTGTGTTATTAATTAAACTCCTATAGTTATTGGTACTAAATTGCCCTTAGAATCGCACATAAGCTTACTGTAAGCATTTCAAGCATAATCTTTTAAATTTGCTTAAATTAAAAGAAAAATATAGTGGGAAAACCAATTGCGGTATACTGTGCTGTACAGTATATAGAATATTGAACCTTAAAAGACAATTCACTGCACAACACAAATAATATAGGTTAACATTTTTCATGCGTTAATGCTAATGAAGCGAACGAAAAATTTTTAGAAAAGATTATTGAATGATTTCAACAACAAAAAATTAAACTCTACTAAAGAAATTAAAAATATATATTCAAAATATTATTTAAATTTATTATTTGTATTTAAATGTTAATGATTTTGGTAATTGGTTTCTCTACGAAAATTTATCCCAAATATAAATTGCAATTCTCAAATGCTTTGAAAATTAAGTCAATAAGTGTTACAAACAATTAATTGTACATTTTATTTATTATATAAACTTAGCCCCAATTCTCCTAAAATTTAAATAAATTAACGCACCGACAAAAGCAATACTGTATTAATAAATAACATTATTTGTAGATTTTTAATTGACTAAACATATTCTGTAAAATTTATTTAAATCTCATTATCAATAGATTTATGTATTTTATATTGGCTAGATTTTATAAATTTTTCTCCAATCTACACATAAACAGAAATAATTCTAATCTTTGCTCACTTTTTTATAATCATGAATGCCATAAAAGTATACGTTAAGTAATTTACAACACAGGAAATGTTCTTGCTTTGAAATGCTACTATTGTTTAAGAAAATAAATAAATACAGGTGAACTTCCTTGTGTATCAATGCGATAATAAGTAATAAAAACAATTCTTAAATGAGCAATTATAAAAAATTGTGTTAGAGTTTTATGAATATCGATTTCAAGATTATTTACACTGCAGTGAAATACAATGAAAAAAATGTCAATTCAATCAGATTAAGTTAAAAAAGTGACTCAATTTAGTCGCACGTGTTAGACATGCATTAAAATTTACTACAATAAGCGATTGTATTTTCATTACACAATGGAAAAAATATTTCACAAAAAAAGAGTGCACGTAACATGTATGCCACTCTCTCCCCAAAACTACGGTCTAGTAAACTATGCATAAATAAGATTAAACAAACTTTTATGTCAAAATAAGACCGCCCACACTATTATGCATTTACTCTCTAACTGTTGGCATAAAAGCTGCACACCTGTAACTTTGTTAACTCTATTTTTGTCATTCATATCGATCTCATTTTTAAATACTATTCAATTAATGTATAATTTGTGTTTGTGTGTAATCATTTGATTAATTTAATTTAAAAACAAAAAACTTATTAAATTTGAATTTGATCACAATATATTTGAATTGAATTGAAGTTAAGTTATTGATATTTGTTTATTTTATTGTGTTTGCAATATACAGTATATTTTAATGGCGCAAATTAAAATAAACTAATAATTACGATAACTCTATATAAATTGCAATGTTATTTACGGTTAAAAACATTAACATAAAACACATTAAGATTTGAGATCTAAGGAATAAAACCAAAACAGTCACACATACTGCACAGTAGTGATGGGCTGAGAGAGTGAAACAGAAACAAACGCACGCAAAATTAGACTAAAGAGATCTTAATAGCAAATAACATAATGTAATTAAAACTAGAAAAACACTTTAATCCTGAAACCAGACTATTATGCGAAAGTGATTAAGAAAAATTAAACACTAAAAATGTTTACTAAAATATAATCAGAAATATATTTAAATAGTGGAAAAACATAAGCACTTAATGACAATTTTTTATAAAACATTAAATGCTACATAAAACACGGAATTATTTCAAGAATGTTTGAAATTGACTAAACTGTTAACCTTAGAGAAAAATAGTCAAGACGAGTGACATAAATTACTCGTGTATATCAATTATAAAATAAAACTCAATTTAAAAAAATACAGCATTTTAATAATCTCTATTCAGTAAATTTACTATTGCTAACTAATATGAGTCTACTTTTATGTGACACTACCTCTACTTTTATATTCCTATATATGTACTCGAGAATTGGTTTCGAATAATTTTTCCAAAATAATAATGTAAAATCCAGACAATACAAAATTAATCGCATAAAAAATATGCACTTTATTTTCTACATTATAACCACTGTATCTCATCGATATAATTACGACATTCTTTACTTCAATTTTTATAATTTTTAAGCAAAACAATTTTTCACTGTCTAGTTCATAACATTATAAGTTAGATTATCAATTTTTTCTCATTTTCGGTGTTCAATATTTTTATATAAATCGCTTGTCACCCATTAACCCATTAACTTTATAAAAATGTGATAAACAATATATATAATACAGTATAAATAACATACAAGAATGATAGAACTATAGACTCTACACACCAATTATAAAGTATAACAATTATAACTTTTGCTGTTTGCAAAGCTGATCAAAGAAGAAATACAAAATTTGCTAGAATTTTAAATAATATATATTAATTTGCCCAAAAATTTATATTGCAAATACGTATAATAATTAACATAAATAAAATAAGTGCGTAATTATTTAGCGTTTATTCTAAAAAGTTCATTAGAAGATTCAAATATTACGAAAAATATACTAATTATATTATTATTCGTAAGAAAAACATTAGGGACTACAGGGTATTAACTCTAATGTAGTCGTAAGAAACAAAACTGGATGTCTGGCGATAATCATAATAGAAGAAAAGAATTAAAAATGATGTGATAGTGGCCAAAGTAGCGAACATCACTTTAGTGACATATGTATCATAAGCGTCATATGCATGACAGGCATTACTGTTTATGAGCAGTAACAACACTACTTCATTCAATAAATTTACTCGTATATGATGATGAAAAAAGTGCAGTTACTCTACGGCTCACTTTGATTATAATAAGTGCCTTCAATGAGTGCTTTCGAATATGCTTTCATAGTGAACAGACTCATACACATATAGGAAATTTAGTGTTTAAATTCTCTCCCACTCTTCTCTCTCTCTCTCTCTCTCTCTCTCTCATCCCTGAACAACTAGTGAAATATAGCACAATAATATGCATTTACTATCATATTGAATGGATGGAACATAAATAGTTTGTGCTCAGTTGGGGGTTCCTTCAGTTGCAGCTTCATTTCACTTGCGCTCTATGACCACAAACATGTACAACAATGGAGAATATATATATGGAGAGTAGTGTGAAATGAGCATCGCATCTGATTGTTATTTCCTGATTGCTTATTTATAGGTATATACCATCGCGTTTTTCTTCAATTAACATTAGTCAGAGTGTGGCAGATGCAATATTTTCACTATTATGACCTCTTTTATGTTTCATTAGTATTTTATTTGTTGTGGTGAGCGATGCACTTACGGGTTAGCATTGATAGTGATAGCATTACCGATAAGAATATTACAAACATAGTTAGACATATCCATATCTTGTCTAATGGATAGGATTAAATCGCATAATACAGTATATATTATACAAATAAGGGTGAAACCAAGTAAAGAAGCTTTGAGTGGCATACTCTCTCAGTCATATTCATTATTTAGAAATAAGCGACATTGTGTTTTATGGTTAACGCAACATTAATGCATGCGTGAACTGATTAATTAATCATATAACAAAAATAGGCAAATTATACAATTCAAATCTTAAAAAATTATAAATAACGTTTGTATATAAACAACAGTTAATCGTAAGAGTCATACTATTGTCAGTTTTGAAAATTTTTTAACTTTATTGATCGGTTACACTCTCATAGAAATGAATAATCAGTTTGACAGGAAAAAAGTTTGCGGGCATGTGCTTTGAATTAGTAAGACGTTTTCATTCACTGCTCTGTGAAAACAAGTTTCACTCTAATTTTTCAAAACTTTTTTGATAAAAAAAATTAAATTGACTCAAAGATTATCTCCCCTTTTTCTACAGAGAAAGGTCTAAACAAACAGAAATTTACTTAATAAATTTAATACTCCTAACAAAATTCATTTCACTTGATTTAAGATGAGGATTCATCAACAAAATTGATGAAAAACTAAAATTTGTTTAATAAATTTTTAGTGCATTTAGTACTTTATAAATAGCGGCAAAACCGAATTTATCCTATACTCAAAGCATATTAACGCATAAATTATAAATTATAGAAAAAAAATTCGGTAAACAAACATGTTTTGATTTGAGATAATGACAATTATAAATAATGGCTGAACTGAGACCGAATACTGATTGGATGATTGCATTTAAGTTATTGCAAAAAGTAATGTATTAGAGTTTACATTATAGCACACGTGCGTTATTGTGTCACTTCGCCGATCGGGTGGAGTGGAGTGCGTGCGTGTGTTCGTGTGTGTATGTGTTGTGTCGTAACTGTTGTGTACCGATCAGTCCCAATGCACAACACGTGACGACAACACTCGGAAACAAGTAATCACATAATGAAATATAATGAATGGCTTCACTCTTAATGCGAGGCAACAAACATTTTTTGCTTTCACTCTTCTCTACAACATATAGAGACACGAAATGCAAATTGAATGGCATTGAGAGACGCGTGTCTGTGGGCTCGATAACGATTTTCACAAATTTGTTTCCAACCATCTGGACAAACACGACAAACACTGTACAAAAAGCTTTATCTTACCTGAACTCTCGCTTCCGTGAGATCGGTTTTCATCGCAATCTCTTCGCGTGTGTATATATCTGGATAATGAGTTTCTTGAAACGCTCTTTCGAGCTCTTTTAGCTGAGCTGAGGTGAATGTGGTCCGAATGCGACGCTGTTTTCGCTTTTCCGATAACATTCCGTCGTGTCCTGGTGTATACATCTTGTAAGGCAAACCTAAATAAGGCAAAACATTTACAATTTTCTAAGTTGTTAAGGTCACAGCTATTACGAAGTTAAACAGTGTAACAATAAGATTATATTTTCAAGTATTATTAAATAATTGAATTGTTGGTGAGGACGTTGCACATCAGTGCTAATTTTGTTAGTGTCTACGTATGGGGTACTCAATCAACACATCCCCCATTGCCTGCGTCTCTGCATCGCATTTAAGGCTGCGTTAAGACTGACTTACTCTGCAATCCCATTGAACTCGGAAACACTGAAGGTGTGGAACCAACACCAACTTGATGGTGATGGTCTGCTAACGTGCTGTTCACTCCACTCGTCATTTTCGAACCGGTGATCATAGCGGCAGACGTGGACACAGGTGTTGGTCTCATTTGCATGGGAGCGGCGGCTGACGACGGATACCTCGGCGTCGGCCGCATTTGCATCGGCGCTCCCGCTGACGGATATCGTGGATACTGCGGCGAGATTTGCGTGTATTGACCGCTTAAGTCTGGATAAGAACATGATAATTGGCACGACGATAATCCTGACGGATCCATCGATGATAATGCGCAAGCAGTGTCAAAGCCTTGATTAAGGTAGGAATAATCCATTTTTCGCGAATGTGCTAAGAAATGCGGTGATGATCAGCGATGATCAGTGATGATCAGCTCAGTGGTTATCAAATAAGTATAACTTAATAAGTGGATATTTTTATCTTATACTTATCGTCACTTATACTGTTTATTCTGCAGTATTGTGTGTGTGTGTGGTGTGTGTTGAGTTTCACTATAAGTTTGGATCTATAATGATCATCATAGTGCAGGTCATCATCCATTGTGCGTTTACACCAACATGTTTTTATACACTTTTCGCCCAAAACTGCCATTTACTCAACTAGTAATGCAATACAATGCCAGCCAATTGCTCCTCCCATCACCATTCCATTGGAAATCCGTGATAGAGACCGCTTGGCAACCAGAAAAATAGCGATGGGAGGAGCGATCACTCACTCAAGACATTGTATGCCAAACTAGTTGAGTAAATGGCAGATACGTTGCAAACGTGTAGAAAAACATGTTGGCGTAAACGCGCAAACGATACAATTAATGAAATCTGGATAAGATGACCGCTACCGAGATATTTTCAAAACGAGAAAAATAAATATCATCAGAGAAATTCGAAAATATATCCAACTGACATACTTGAGAGACTGACAGAGCTTTAGAACTTTGTAACTCTCAACACCTACTGATGAACTTCATAAAGTGAACTTAAATATTTTATTTTTCT
>JAQIVF010001080.1:0-15901 GCA_034698365.1 Steganacarus magnus
ACTTTTCCTTCATTTGCAGCCGCAATATCTTCGCCGATCTCGCAAATGCCAATCATTTTCTTATATTTCTTTTCTCTACAAATGACAATTTTCTATAACACCTACAACTTGTGGTCTAAAAAATACACGTTTGTCATAAATTTCTATTTTTTTCGGGTCCACAGTGTGAACTCTTGTTTATCGGTTACGTGTGAGCAATATTCATACTTTGATAGTGTTTTTTCCCTCACTATTTAGTTGCGCATTCCTTTCGGTCGCGAAAATATTCACTTATTTTTAGCTTTCGTCTAAACTAGAGCTAAATTAAGTTCAGCTGATTTGCGATTTATTTGTATCTCTTGAGGCGAAAGTTCAAACTTTCGAAAAAAATAAGTGTTATCTGTTTAAAAAAATACATTAAGATAAAGAAAGTTCTTCCGAATACAACAATTAGTATCGTTCAGTTCAGGCAAAAAAATTGGATTAATATTTCGTTTGGAGAATAAATTTTTTAAATCCAAGTCTATTCGAGTCTTAATAAATTAACATTGTTATCAATGATATATTATTATTGCGGGCAAAAAAAAGTTGACTTCGTTTTTGTCGAATAATTTATTTAAAATATTAATAATAATCGGTACTCGCACACAAAATTTGATTAATAATTTTATATATAAATTAATATATTTCACGGCTTTCATTGTTTTATCCGAAAAAATAATGATTGAAAACACTGAAAAACCGTTTTGAGAGTTATATCTCACCATCAATCAGTGTGTGTGTGTGTGAGAGAGAGAGAGAGTTCGTTAGTAAAACTAAAATGGTAAGGTTTTTACGTGGTTTCGCGTAAGGTTACTAAACTTGATTATACGAAACACTGCTGCAGAAGTGATCGAAAGCAAATTGCTATAAAGGTCTGGCATTTAGTGGCAGTGGCAGTGGTAGTGCTGCTGCTAACCAGTAAGTGGTAGCATAAAATCTACATTTTCAGTGCTCAACACCACTGTTGTTTCGCAATTTTGGATCGAATTTTGGTTATTTTATGCGTTAAGTTTGCGATTATGTTTGAAGAATAATAATTTAGCAGTAAAAAAAAGCTTTAAATTCATTAAACTAATGATTCGACTAATAAATTACTTCTAATTAACCACAACTCATTTATTTTTAAAATAAATTAAAAAATTTTCCTCCAAAACTCCAAATATAGCTAATTTACTCGTATTTTTACACTCGACTAATAATTTTATTCAACTCTCTTTATTAAAGTTAGAAATTTTATTATATAAATTGGATATTGATATTCATAACAATTGTTATTACTATATCAAATTAATATCTTAATAAAAATGCTTCAATGATTTTTACTCAAAACTTCTCTTTAGGGTAACAATATGCTACACAGTATAACATCCCACTGAAGAATGAGGAAACACATGCAAGTTTTCAAAATTTTAGACTTAATGAGTGGGATAGGATTGAGATAAAAGAAATGATTTTAAAAAGTTGAGAGAGAGAGAGAGAGAGAGAACAGAACAGAACAGAACAGAACAGAGGTTGAGAGAAAGTAAAGTATGGAGAGGGAGGGACAGAGAGAGGCCCGGATGAAGTGGGAAGGAGAGGCTAAAAGAAAAATGAAATAAAATTTAACGTTCGATAAGATCGAATCTTTCTTTCTTTTTTATTTATACAAAATTTTAAAATCAAGTAGAGTAAACCAAAAATGGTTAAAATGACAATTTTTTTTATTCAGTCTATTTCGCGTTGTGAAATCAATATCGACAGATCAAGTATATTATTTATCCGTTTAATATCTTAATTTTAGGCGTTTAGAAACAAAATAATAATAAAAATCGTAATAAAATTCTAGATTCATTGATATTCACCAATGATTTCAATATATGTTAATTTAAAATTAAACCATTTCTAATATAATCAGTTTTAAGTTTCGTATCGCATTAAAAAAAAGTTTATCTTTACAGCGCAATATATTACAGTAATTTACAGTATTTTATGTGTGTATATATATATATTGTGGAAATAAAGGCACAATAAGGATATTTTCGCATCAATGTGATGTATATGACACAAATCAAATATTGTGTTCATTATAAATTGAACTTTACATTACTTTACACAATAAAATAAGTTGAAAAAAATGCAACGCTATTTGCTATTTTCAATGGCGCGCTTGATTTTCATCCAAAATGTATTTATTATGATTTCAGCTGTCGCTTTATTTATATTTCAACATTAATATTAATTGTGACAAATAGTATATCTTCCTTCATTCATTCCGAACCACAATATCTTCGCAACGCAAACACACACACACACACACACACACACACACACATACACAAAGTTCCTTAATCTACTAATGGCTTGTCAAAAATAATAATAATTTTTGACATTCTATCGAAGCGTGTACTACAGTACAGACATTGCAAAAAATTAAAAATCATTAGTTTAGGAAAAAAAAGTTTTTATTCATTTCGAAAAAATAAATTAAATTTAACTCGACATTATTGTTATCATTTTTTAAGGGTAATATGGGAAACCAATAATGTTTGTTGTGGTGAATTTTAAAGGAATGTTTATTGAATTAGTAATGAAATTTTTATTTAAATTTATTTTTTCTAACAAACTAGAACGACCGCACTAATGATGGCGTATGAGAAACACCAGTATATAAAATACTAATGGTAAGATACTGAGAGCGCAATTTTGAGATATAACTATTATTTTTTATCGCAAGCATGCGATCACAATTATTTCTGGTATGGTATGCATAAAAATATATTATAACTCTAAAACAAACCTTAAGAGTAAAATAATAATACATTCATACATACATACATAAGCATACATACATATACATATATGAATTAGAAATTGAAAATTATTTTAGCGCATTAGTAATGAAAAAAAAAACTACGAGCAGCGATAGAAGAGTTTTAGACGATAAAATGCGGCTCAAAAAAGTTATCCCCCTTTTGGCTATGAAGAAAAAAAAAGTTATAAATTCAATTCGTATAGCAATTAGAAACGGTGCGCATAGCAAAGGCATTGACTTTCGCTGCGCCACTACGGGCCGGCATTGACGGATACTTCAGTGATCAGTGATTTATTCAAATTAGTTTCGTCACTGATTTTTAGTTTTTTTAGTGTTTGATAAAAGTGCGAAACAGAAATCCGAAATCTTGGATCCCAACAGTGAAAGGAGTGAAACAGAATTTTTTTGCTGCATAATTATACGAGAGTAAATGACAGGTTAATTCGCTGATAGGATTAAAATTTTATTTTCAAATTAGGAAAAATTTTGTTTGAAACAAAAAATAAATAAATAAACGCTAACAAAATTCATACATAAATAAAAAAAAGAAACAGAAAAATTTCATATAAGATTGAGGACGGGTTTCGTTCACAGTGCTGTGTGTGTGTGATCACACAAATTTGTTTCGATGCGAAGAAATTGGTTAAATTTGATTTTTTTTATCGTGGAAAAAATTAATTACATAATTAATACTTATTGTTCATTTGTAAGGACTCGCAATCATCTAACATTAAAAAAAGATAGTCTAACCAACAACAACAACAAAAAATAGCCGTAACATAAATACGAGAGTTGGCTCGTGAATAGCAATATAAATAATAAACTGTCTTACAGTTCGCGTGATATCAATAAGCATTGAACTAAGAAAATACTACTAGACTAATAAACCCAATAATAATAATAATGCAAGCAATAAATGGATGCTTCTTTTTAAAAAAAATTCTGCTGAACTTTGGTAGTTGTAATAATAAAGAAAACTGAACACAAAGATGTGCTGATGTTTGGCAATAGTAAGAAAATAAGCTAATTATTAAACAGAAAGCGACTTAAGAAGAAGAAAAAAAATAGCAACAGAGAAATATCCTGCGAGAAGATTTTGATGGACGAGCTTATGATTACTAGCGATTTTCTATTCGTATGCCTTCCAACACTGGGGTGCGCTGTGTGTGTGTGTGTAACAAAAAAATTTTAATCAGTTCACTGCCACTGAGTTTTACTCTTAAAGAAGAGGTAATTGTCTTACTTCTCCGCAAAATGGATTACTATTTAACGCATACAATAAAGTATAAGCTATACAGTTTAAAAAATATCAAAAGACAGAAGAAATTTTTCTCTCAATCATATCAACAGGAAAACAACTATTGTTTCGAACACACATACATATAAATATCTAAATAAATGATACGAGATATTTCAATGCAAGGAAGGGCAACCATAACATCACATCTATAACGAGTGATTCAAAAAATATAAGGCAGAATAAATCAAAGAATAATATCATTCATAGCGAGAAACGACTTCCGTGATAGAAAAAGGAACTAAAATATTTTTACATAAGTTTTAAAGAGCAACAAAACCAATGAAGAATAAAGAAGAAAAATACGCAAAGTTTTCAAGCATTGCAAAATAAATTAATGACCATTTGACAATAAAAACCTCTCTCTCTCTCTCTCTCTCTCTCTCTCTCTCTCTCTCTCTCTCTCTCTCTCTCTCTCTTTCGGTAAGAAAAAAATCGAGTAAATAAAAGAAATCGCGATTTTCGTTTCAGATTATAAAACTTAACGTTTATATTAGAGGTTACAACGCTTTTAAAATTAATAGCCAAAGTGGAAGAAAAAAGTTTTAAAAATGATTTATTTTGTTTTAAGGCAACGGAAATTTTCTCTCGAAAAAATCAGTTGTTAATCACTTACTAACGCTAACGATATTAATTATACCCTTTGAAATGAAAAAATAATTTCAAGAATTTTTTCCCCGAAAAAAAACCACTTTTATTAAAGCCATAAGAACGGAACATTTTGCATAAATTAGCCCTAATAAAATCAATTTACTCCTAATAATGCGTTGAGAAATAAAAAATTACATGAACTTTCACAATAAATTTTAAAAGCGAAACAATTGGTGGGAAATATAGACAGTAAAGAAAAAAAGAAGAAAAAAAATACTAGTCTGGGAGAGCGAAAAGAGTTAAAACTCTTTCTTATATTGTATTTGCATTCCTCTCTTTGGCATTTTATGTTTTGGAAAATTTTTATCGGTATTGAAAAAAGCTTAGAGACGCTTATAACAATAAACTTTAAAATCTTATTAAAGAGTTTAGAGAGAGAGAAAACGCAATTTCATTGTCCGCTTTAAAAACGGGTTAAATAATGAATAATAATAAAAAATGAATTGCAAATACACTCATTGGCGAAAAACTTGTTTTTTTTCGAAAGCAGTATTTAATAAAAAACCAAAACCCATACTCAATACTTTCAACTGTATTTTAATTGAGTTTATTTACTTATTTTTTGTTTTTCAATATATATTGTACATCGCGCTCTGTGAATGTGATTGGCATTACACTGTGATTTTGCGGACAAAAAAAATCAATTCATTCCCGATGTCATATAAAATTATATGAAATAACGTGACTTTAAAATTGAATTTACAGCGGATTTGGCAATAAAAGGTTATTCTAATAAATTAATGCTGATTTAAAATTCAAATAACAGAGAGAAATAATAATAATAATATAAAAAATTGTGTGGTGAAGATTTCACTCGAAAAATATATTAATGAATTCCAATAAAAAAAAGTAAGAGAGAGATAAATAAATGCAAAATAAAACACTTCTTCTTCTTCTTCTTCTAAACGTGATTTAACGAATCAAATTGATTTTTTTCAACAAAAAAATAGTAATTTCAAAATTATCATTTCAAATTTTATGCCAGACTGTATGTATGTATGTATTATTATTGTTCAGACAAAAACTATTCAACAAATTTTACTGACAAATATTTTAATGCATCGCACGATGTCTGTAAAAAAATCTCTGCCATAAAATAAAATAATCTGAATACGCTAACGATTTTAAACTATACTTTAAAGGCTTATTTGTGTTATTAATTGTTTTTCATGTATTTCGCTCGCAATTACTTTAGAAGATGTAGTTTCCATTAGGATTTCAGTTAAATACTAATCAAATAAATCTAAAAATGATGCACAGATACCTTATAATTAGAAAATAATGGCAATAATTTAACTCTACAATAGAGTGGCTGATAACTTATTTGCGAAACGCGAAATCAATCGAATTGCGATGAGAAAGCGGTTAAAAAATATCGGCGCAGAGCGAAAAAAACACATATATAACTCGGTAGAGACTAGTAAATTAAAACACGTAAAAATCCACTTTAGAAAAACCAAGATAACAATTGAAAACATTCAATAAAAAACAATAAAACAAATATATTTATTACCTCATAAAAACGCAAAACGTATCGCTCTCTTTCTGGTTATATAAACTCTTCGATTTGGTTCTCAAAAAATTATTATTTTTTAAATTTTTTGTTTTAGTTTTCTTGAATCTATAAAAGAAAGAAAGAAAATAAATAAATATTTAATTCATCTCAAAATAATAATCAAATCTAAAATAAACAATAATTTCTATTTTAAAACCTCTGACAGGGAAAGAGATGAAACAATTAAATTCTATAAATAAACGCAAACACACACACACTTGACAATTACTAATTACAGTAAACAAAACTTAAAAATAGGAAATATGTTTTTTTCGGTGTAATCTTCGCGTAATCGGTTATAGCCTTGAACTGGTGAAACAATAATAATAATAAAGGTTGTTATGGCTTAAATTAGACACAATAATTACCGCAGAGCAGTAGTGTTTGTTTCGCGTAATAAAAGGCAAGGTTTTAATAGTGATCCGAGCAAATGGTTAGCGCAGGGAAAATCGCATTTTTTTCTCCCTCTCTAATGATGCGACAATTTTCACATAACTGGCTATATTTATCTAATATACTGTATAGTGAGCGAGAGAAAGAACACACGGCATTTTTTTCGTATCATTTTCGAAGGCAATAAAATTAAATTCTCAAATTATAATAATTTATTAGATGTATAATAAAAATTAAATTAATAAGCGCAGCGACAAACAGCATAAAACTTGACAATAATTGGATAATTAGATCAAATTAGATATGAACACTTTTAATTTAAATTTTTACTAGTGATGCGTGAGAGCGCGAGTTATAGATATTTAAAATTAAGTCGTAAAGTTAATTACTAAACTTTCTAGTCAGTCGTTTTTTAATCAATCAGAATAAAGACAAAGAATTGTTTTCAATCGAGACTTTACTCCGAGACTTTTTAAATATTAAGCTTTAATTCTTTTTCAATATTTTGACTTAATTTAGAAATACTTAAAATAGCTTTTTATCAGCTGAATTTAGCTTTTTTTCTAAAGCATTAGCGATTTTCGACTTTAGCTTATTTCATTGTTGCTCACGACTCGACTGCTCGATTTCGCTCAACACTATTTCTAAATGCGCGGAAACACACATTTTAAATTTTGTATAACATTTTGTGCCCGCATTTGTGTGATAAAATGTGTTCAGGTTTTTTTTATTATCAGTGCACACACACATACACTTTTACTATTTATTTGTGTGCCCAGAGTTTAATAACTTCTAAATATTTTTAAGCTGTCACTTAAAATGAACTATAAAATTGAATAAAAACTTTATTACTATTTATAAGGGCCGATGTGTTATACTTTTCTAAACGCAATTATTTAGGTAAAAATGAAATAAAACGGATTGTGTGTAGTTTTTTAGGGCCACCTCTGAGCCAAAATAATAATACAATAAAAAAATATACTGTGTGTGAGTGTGAATAGTCTATAGAAAATTTTTCGTGTGTACATAAAAACTTAAAATCTACAGTAGATTTTGTTTAGATAGTAGCGTATAAAAGATTGCACAAAGGCTTTAGCGTGGCGTAAATTTAGGTTTTAAATTAAAGTTTTGGTCTAAAAAAGCGTTTCGTTATTTACGCGATAAACCACAACATTATTTTTGATTGTGAAAGAGTGGGGAAAGAAAAAGCATTGACAAGATCTTTCTCACACCACATATCAATATTTTAAAAATTTGACATTTTTTGCTGAGAGAAGCGTTTTAGATAAATCAAAATTGTTACACGCCATTGTAAATATCACGCCATTATTGATATCTGTGCCAAAAAATGCTGAAGTGTTGTATGCTTTAGTTAAAATAACTAATTCTTTTGTAGTTTTTTTTTCTTCTAAAATTCTAAATTAAAAATAGCTTAATTTATTTTTCATCGATAAAAACTCATTAGTTTTCACTTCGATTGGCAGTTTAACTTATTTGAAAGCGATTTTTCGCGACTTCCCTTTGAAATCATGCCAATGCTTTCGATCTCATTAAATGATTTGTCGTCTACAATATTGGTTTAGTCATTTTGAAATTTTTTTTAATATTTATTTACTATCATTGTTAATAAATATTATGGACCGGAAATCTCGCACCGAAAATTCGCATTATTCTGAAAAAATAATAAAATAAATAATTCAACAAAACTCTGAAACAATTTCACATAAATAAATAAACGTTTTTTTATTAGATTCTGTAACAATTATCTCTATATACTGTAGCTGTCGAAAGCATTGGCACAAACAATTGCATTAACCGTAAACACAGTAAAGTGTAACAAACTTAAAATAGGAAATGTGTTTCATCTTCATTATCTTTCGAGTGACAATAATGGTTCGTAAGCTCAAGTTTAGCACATAATTATTTTTGTTTGGGAACAATAGTTAGCGATGGGATCGCGAAAAGTAAATCGTGTTTTCCTTTTTTCTCTCTCTAATGGTTTAAACAATTTTCTCGCATATTTTCTCTTATAAAAATGATTGTATTTTAATATAAACACACACACAGAGAGAAAAAGAAATTAAGCGCAGCACACTTTCATACACGATATCATAATCGCTTAAGTAATAAAAATTAAATTCTTTAATTATATTGTGTGACATTATGTAATAAAATATGAATTAATAAGTTAAGTGGCAACGAAAAAAACGGCGACATTAAATCGTAAGCGCAAACAATAATTGAATAATTAGATTCAATTAGTTTTAGCGCTTAATTTTGTTAATATAATACAAAATAAATTTGTTAAATATGTTAAGTATATTATATAGAAGTTTATTAAGACTAATGTTTTCATCAACAAAAAAATTTACAAAAAAAAATATTTTAAGAATAATTATATCATTGTATTACTGTTATATAATAAAATTAAAAAATTCTTGATACGATACAGTGAGTCAGTAGAGTCACAATTCCTAGTCAACATTGAAAAAAAAATTCTAAGTTAAACTGCGTTAAGATAAATAATTTGGCGCACATCGAAAAATAGTGACATGGATATTATTATCGTAAATCGAAAAATATAAGTTTACACGAAAACTCATAGCGCGTGGAAATTTGATTTAAATCGAATTTCTTAAAAATCTATTATTATAAAAATATAAATTTTAATAATAATAATGTACTGTAAATGTGTTTTTTTTTTCGAGAGAGAGAGAGAGAGAGAAAGAATAAAAAATCAAATAAATTATCAAAATGTTTTTGCGGTGAAATATAGAAAAGTTTGGCCTAAATCTTTTTTTTATAGCGAGAAATGCAAAAACAAAAAGAAATATGATTGTATCACACCATTATTTGCAAAAACATGTGTCTGAACGCACAGATGCAAAATTAAGCATTTTTTTCTTGGATGTGTGTTTGCAGCAAACAAAAAAAACAAAACGAAACTAAAAAAAATATTGTTTATAAGACCTAAATTAACGCTCAATTGATTTTCCAAACTGATAAAAAAAATTTGCACACACACTTATAGACAGAAACTTCGCATCCAAAAGAAAGAATACGGTAAAAAAGAGTCTTTATTTTCGTTTGGTTGTTGCGTTCGTCACACTGTTTTGAACGCGTACAATACACACGGTTAGGTATCATTCATTATGTCTTCTTTATACCATTTTATTATTCAAACATAATTATTACAAGTGTTTACTGTCACTATTAATAAAAATTATGATCCAACTCAACTCAACTCAACTCTCTTCTCGAATTTCGCTGCAGCTTTCCGTTTGTCAGAAATGTCAGATATTTTTTTTATACTTCTTAAGTTTGTACTAATAATTGTTGTACTAATGATAGACTTTATAATTTTAATTGTGCATCAAAATGATCAAAATTGAAGTCATTCAAAATTAATTGATTTAATGAAAGTTTTGACATTTAAGTTAATGCCTCGTAATATTTATAAACTTTTAACAAAGTTTTTTTTTAAAAAAATTGACGGAATAAAGCGCTTAAGGAATTGCTGCTAACATACAGTGTATAAAAATAACGCAACCATTGCGCTGTCAAATAAATTTCAATGCATAATTTCTCCTTATATCCGGTCGTACACAACAAGACACAACTTTAATATTAAACATTATGTTTAAAAAGATAATTTATGCGCGTTTTTATGCCATATTAAATGAGTGACACATTATAATACTCCGAAACAATAAATAACTCAGCGAAAAAATAAACTGCTTTGTACAGCAAAAATTTTAATTTTCATTTCAGAAAAATGTTTTTATTAATGGCTTCTTTTTTATTATATGGTTCTTAAGCATATGGTTCAAGAATCGCGTCAAAAATTTTAATAAACTAAAATAAATTCCCTTTTTATAATCTCTCTCTCGCAGAATCCTTGAACTCTCGGCGTACCTTTTGTAACATTATATACTATATGAAAAAAATTTTAATTTCCAGCGATAAATTTTTCATAAACTTACTTAGAAAACTCTTTAACTTTTTTTCTTCACTGTTTGCATACGTGTGTGCATTTGATTTGGCAGTGTGTTGTGTTGTGTTGTGTTGTGTGTGTGTGTGTGTGTGTGTGATGACTATTTTTTTTTTCGTCAGTAAACACAGACATGACTGCAATGCAAATATTAAATTATACACGAAAAACATCGAAAAAACACAAAGAGTCTGCTGTGTGTGAGTGTATGTGATAGAAGTATGATAGAAAAATATTTTCTAAAATGCAAATCCCTTTGCTTTCAACTTTCGCCACGGCATTACAGTTGTATGGCATTTCGCATACTCGCCCAACAAAATTACAGTTGCGATTCTTGCCCAGTGTGTGACAATAATGCGTGTGCGTATGTGTCTGCCCGATAACACATACATATTACACAGACGCTTATTATATGGTTTAACTATTCAGGTAATGGTTGAAAAAAATGAAACACATTTTTTTTCTTCACTTCTGCTTCTCTAATAATGTGTTGAATGCTTAAAAGCGTAGGTATAATACGACAGCGAAAGAATAGGGGACTGATCAGGAAAAAAACGACAACACATAAAAAAACGAATTTTGAATAGCGGTACTAAATTGATGTCCGCTTTTATGTCGACAGTGGAGTTTGAGTGTCTTTGATGCGTGCAATGATGTGCACTATGAAGCGAATAATTTTTATAATTACTGTGATTCGCGAGAGTAACGCATAAACACATATATCCATTCTATACCTTTAACAGTACAACTAGCAGTTTAGAGTAAATTGCTGGTATTATTAGTGGTACGCTATTTAAATGTAAACGTCACTACGAATAAAAATAAACGAATAGAGAAATAGAGAGTTTGAAAGTTTATTGTCGCTTTTTATATTGCAATATATTTAAAGCTAAGATTTTAAAATATTTTTTTAATGCATAAGATATATATATATATAAATAATGCGTCAAAAGTTCTATTAAAAATAATTAAATATAACCGTCAGAATAATGTAATTAATATTTTAAAATTAATAAACAAAATAATACGGAAATAGGAGAAAATTTTCGGGAAAATTTATTTTCATCAGTCGACAGTTTTTATTTTTATTTTTTGGTTTTTGCTGTTTAACGAAATAAATAATAAATGACAAAAAACTGCATACGTGTTTTACTACAGACACACAGTGTTTAAACAAAAAATAAAAGCGCTCAAAAAAAGAGAGAAAACTTTGTATTTTTAAAACATTTAAACTAGTCTTGAAAATTTACTTTTCCAGAGAAAAATAATAAATTTTTTTCTTACTTCTCCGAGAGAATTTTTTTTTTCATTATTATATGAGCAATAAAATATTTATTATTTCTTCATTATCATCCATATATTATGATAACCAACCAAAACAAAACAGCAACAATAAAAAAAACAAGAAGTGATCATAAGATTAATTTCGCCATTATCTATACATCTCTTCAATGATAAAGAGTAGGATGTATTTTTTTTCATTAAAAAAAGCAAAATAAATTTTTTATTTATTATTATGCGCAATAAATTTCATGAAAAGGTGATTAAAAAAACTAATCAAAGAAGCAGATCATAAACAATATATATATATATATATATATATATATAAAATGTGCGCAGAAATAAAAAATAATATTAATTTAATCTGTGCGTTGTAATTAAACGCTCTCAGAGAAACGGAAAACGAGCGGTAAATTTCTTTATTTAGCGTACGTACTACTCTGCCCCATCTAATCAGCCCAAACAATACACAGTACTTTGCGAAGAGTAGAGGGGAAACCAGAACTGAGTAGGAAAAAAAAATATTTTCTGCAAACTTTCTGGTGCAGTAAAGGATAAAAACACTGTACCGTATCATTAATGAAGAGGAAACGCTTCGTGAGATGCGTTATACCGATAAGACAAAAATCGGTTTTGCGATCGAGAGAAAAGAACTGTTATACAAACGAGGAACTAAATTGAGAGGAAAAAAAATAGTAGCTTCAAGAAAACGTGAGACCGTATAATAGTAGACAATAAAAAATATATCAATGCTGACATTAAGCGTAGAGAATTTAAAAATAGAGATTTGCATTTAATACCAACTATGGGTTTAGAGAAATGAATGGATCACTGAATGAAATATCATAACAATGTACGGTAATTTTTTCGTTTGCCTTCGACTGTACATAAACTCCAAATGTCAATGACATAAAACAGATATATAAGAAATTTTTTTCCTTACTCTTCTGTGCGCGCACTGTCTTTTCGGATATGTATATTGCATATCGTAGTAAAAGAAAATCATTAGTGATTACCGATAAGACATCATTTTGCCGCCTGCTCTTAAACATGTTTATAGTTAAAGTGAAATCGCTATTCACTATCAATGCGTTCAGGCAGTGCATTGAGAATACAGAGTTTCAATTTGTTTTCCTACTCGTAAGCACAGTGATTCCGCGATCGCGAGACGTATCATTTAAGTGACAATTTTGTGTTACTTCTCTACTCAATAATCAGGAATTAAAATTGAAAGCTAACCGTTAAACAAAAATAGAAGTAATGTCACGATCAGCAGAAAAAAATGATAGATTTTAATCCATGCATTATATCAGACATTGAACTTGAAGAGCAGAAAAAAAATCCGCATAATAGTGATATTAAATAATATGTAATCAAAGCTAGAAAAATTAACAAAAGCTTTCGCGTACTTAAGAGTAGTAGTAGTGGCGGTCATTCACTTTTTTGCAATATCAGGTTAAACGCGATGCAGTAATAAAATTATATATTACTATACTCGCAATATTATTTAAAGCAGAGTTAGAAGTTTTTCGTTAGTGTTAGAAGATTTACGTTTAATTACTATAGAAAAAAAACTAAATGATAATTTTAATTAAACTCTCGGTGAAGCACAAAACAGCAATAAAACAACTAAAGTTTTCTGCTGCAGAAAAAAGTTTATTTTAACTGTTTTTAATGTAATTATTTTTTTTAAAAAACTTTTTTTTGCTTTCTTATTTCGTAGATTCAAAGAGCTATAAATACCACAATAGGAGCTTATAGTTTGCGCCTCAATAATATACTGTGCAAACAATCGTTAAAGTTATTTCGCAGTCTTCGCACAACAATCGCTTGTGCGAAAAATTCCCAAAACAGTTCAATGTTTTCATTATTATTGAAAATTATTACTATAATTTTCGCAGCTATTTTTTTCAATGTGAAACAGCAAAAAAATTTCAATGACTTTATTATTATAACATCTTTAGATAAAATTTTTTTTTACTCAAGTTATGCTTAGTTTTTCAATGGCAAGGCTTTTATTTTTACCGATTTTATTGTTATTACGATATGTCAAACTTTATGTAACTTTTATTTTAACAAAAATAAAACATCATCAAAATATTTTCAAAAAGCATTAGTAGTAGATATAATATTCTATTCTGGATTGATATTCTCAGCGATATATTTAACTAAATATACAGTGCGTGTAATAATTTCTCAAATATTCTTTGTCAATTTAATATGAAACGGTTAACAACCAGTGACTTATAATAGATTGTAAATTAAAACTTGCAAACTGAGCGGCACTTAAATGCGGTGGTTTCGACTCGTAAATGCTAAAAACACACTCTTGTGTCCATTAAACACACAAATTTGCCCGTCAAACAAATATAGCGTCAAATTTGCTAACACAACAATAATTCTTATAGTTTTAGCATTTATTGTAATTAGTGGATAATTTTAAAATGGTAAAAGTTTATTTGACATGACGACGAAACTATTGACCGATGATTTTTAAGATCTCGAAAACTAGCAAATAAAAGGTTGCGTTTGAAGTTTAGGTTTACTAAACATTTATTGGTGTTTCAAGTTTTAAACAGAAAACTAAAGTCAATATAAGTGCGAGCATATCTTTAAAAGATTCGCAAATCGAAAATTGAGCCTATTATTCATTTTAAGAGAAGTAAATTTTTATTGCATGAGTGATTTTAACGAAAATTTTACGAATAATAAATAATTCGTTTAGTTTTTTAGTCAAATTTAAAAAATAAACTTTAACCACAGAAAAAATATCGACTCTTTAATTAACATAAAATTTTCTAATGCTAAGCTCATATGCTTACCGAAGCGCTGCTCGAATCTAAACTCATTAACATTGAGGCTTAAACTTGATTTTTAAGCCCATAAATATTCACGGTTGTGCCTAAAGCCACAATTTCTTATATAATCTGAATTATGTTTTGTGGTAGAAATTAATAATATTGTTTATAAAAATTATTAAAGTAAAAGTTTATATTAAAAAAAACAGTTTACTTTGTAATGCATTGTCAAAATCTATTCAAATAAATTAATAAGCAAATAAAAATACACACCACATTTACGGTAATTTTTTTGTGGATTAAAAATTTCAACTTACTTTGTTTGCGCGACAACACATTTATCAATTTTCTGTTGTCAGCCCATAGGTGAAGCTCAGTTACGGCAAAAGTCTAAAATGCATTGTAACTTAATATCGCTTGCGTTAGATTTAAAACTTAAATCAACACAGATTTTGAGGTCAGTCACGAAAATTATAGCTTTCGTTTAGTGAATTTTTCTACTCCGAAGTCTAACGCGATAACTTCGAGCGTTTCCCCCTTTATAGACAATTTCCAAATGGATATTAATCAGATAAATTGTTTTCGATTTCAACTTAATTTAAATAAATTACATAAATCTATATTATCTAGAATTATATTATCTCATACACACTGGTATTGTAATACCTATAATGAAAATTACACGGATTAATAGAATTAAATGCGTGGAAAATGTAAAGCGCTTACACCATTATCGGGCAATTAATTAGAAATTAAGGTCGTTTTTCGTAAGACATTTATTTAATTTTCCATAAAATATTTTGTAAAAAGACATTAGACACGTAATAAAATATCAAATAATAAATTTGAAAATTTAAAATTTAGTTACCAAATCGGTGCTCCTTTAGTTTCGCTTTCAGACTTTTTTAATGCGTAGCACGAATATACCGCAAACGAATACCTGTATTACAGCAAACGAATTTACCACAAACGGATATACCGCATATGATAAACAGACATCGAGTTTTCCATAAGCGAATATACCGCAAACGCATATATAGCAAAATTTTTTTTTAAATAATTATAGATTAAACATAAAATTAATTAAAAAAATTCTAATTAAAATTAAAATTTGATTTTTGAT
>JAQIVF010001081.1:0-15896 GCA_034698365.1 Steganacarus magnus
CATATCAATTGTTTTGGGTTTGTTTTTTCGTTTTGTTGCCGTTTATTTGATAATTCCGTTTAATGAAGTGCTAGTTTTTGATCAAGTTTTTCTATGAGATCTATGAGTGCGAAAATTAAATTTATATTTATTTATTTATATATTTTTATAAAAAGCGTTTTAACTAAATTGCTTAATATTTGTTAAATTATACATAAGATAAACAAATATATATTATTTTAATAAAATGTTTAAGAAAAATATTTTCGCAATAAAACAAATTATATTTATTTAATTTGTAACCGAATTATTTTAGTACACTTCGTTATAGGAACTGTGGTCGTCGTCAGGACACGCGCATGTTCTGCCATTGCGACCATTTGGTAGACACAGGTGACGACATCCGCCGTTTTGCGCGGAACACGCGTTGGAAATGCGCGGACAGTGACGCACGACCGCTGCTATGCTGTAAAGTCTTCCGTTACCTCCGGCCGGCAGATCCAACTTTTCCGGTACACCACCGTTACGGTCCACTCTTTGAACATGTTTTCTAAACAAATATATAGAGAAAAATGTATTCATTGTTTTGTTTTATCCTACGTTTGCCAATCTGTCCAATAGATTGAATCAGCGATCAGTGCCAGATCGTACGGATACGCTAAAATAAAAACGCATTTATACACTCAATTAATTATAGTTAAATTAAATATAAATTTTGTTTCACGCGATTAATTAATTACCAGTAGGAGTGTGAACAACCCTACGACTTAACGAGTTGAGTTGCATGCACTCAATGCGATGCAGACCCGCGTCAGTCCAACACAGTTCGTTGCGATCGAAATCGATCGCCAAATTGTTAGGCAAACCTAAATCAGTGGAGACCAGCACCGATCTGCCCGATCCGTCCATATTCGCCACCTCTATCTTAGGCGCCGCTCGATTCCAATCAGACCAATACATTTTACCACTAGATTTCAAACAATTAATTTAAAATTTAATAACCATTTTACTCAACAATTTGTTTCATACACTCCCGGATGCACAGCAATACCGCGCGGATCTGACAGATCAATACTGATCAGTGTTTTACGAAGTCTACCGTCCAATAGCGACACCTCAATCGTGTCCTTCAACGTGTCAGTCCAGTAGATGTAAAATAAATATCAACCCATTTTCAGTGCTGCAATAAATTGAATGCATGCCAACTGATAGAAAAAATGAGTTGTTTGATCTTGAATTTTTTTAAATCTGATGCTGTAATTCACACTCTGTTTCGTTTAAGTTTCATTACAATTAGTGTTCGTAGAAATTTGAAATCGAAAACTAAAGTGAAAACTAAAAATACTTTAAAGTTTGTTGCAGTTACGTAGAGTCATATAAAATCTATTAAAAAAAACTAGTAAACATGCGCAGCAAAAACCATGATTTAGTTATGATGTAATACGAACTAAAAACTGCAATTTGGGTGCGATATATATGCGTAGTAATTTGTATGTTGCAATTAGACATAGTAAAGCGTTGTAATTTATTTAGACTGAAAGGTATTTATACAGTATGACTTATGTCTGATTTTTGAAAGGTATTTCACAATTGCATAATCTATTTTAAAACTTTTATGAAAATTGTTTATAAAAACCTTTAAAGTTCTTTATTGAAACCCAAAAATTAATACAGTATAAGTTAATAACAATATTAATTACTTATATTTTAATTGACAAAAATTATTTATAAGTTTTTTATGTGTAAATTCGGGATTATTTTAGATTATAGAAAGTCTATAGCTATAAATCAAACTAATATTAAGAGGTTTTGAATGCAAACGTTAACAATATTCATCAATTAATTTCACAAGCGATGGGTAATGAAGACTCCATTCCCAAAGTTTTCTTCACGGCCAGCGATATTCCCTCCAAACCGGAACTAAGTTTTCGTGAATTTCCGTCAAAATGCGCTGAAATGTCAACCATAGACGATGCGCTGGCAATATTGAATTTTATTTCGAGCCTAATCGGTGTCGCAAGATATGCAGACATTCCGCAAAGGATTTTGGACTATAAAGAACACGGCGATAACATTCTCGCTTTTCTTGGTATAGTAACTGAATTTGCGCGAAAAAGTTAATTGAGTTCTGACATAAAACAGGTAACTCAGCTGCGTTAGTAAACCTAATGATTTCCTCGCAAATCGAAAAAAATGATTGCTCGAAAGTTGCGAGTGAAATCAAAGCCAAACTCGATGCCATCAGAGAACGAAGAGAATATATGTTGGATGAGAATATACCACTAGAAGACAAGAAGACACACGTTGGCCCAGCAATACATTCGTGCAGAGAAGTGTTGAGTCTGTTTCAGGACAAGGAATACACTCTTTGGAAAGTTCCAGTGCCAGCATCTGAACTTCTGATCAATGTTAGTCCAGATTTAGATGTACATATATATATATTAATATTGATATTTGTTTCATTTCAAGTTTGCAGCGATTCACGCGGAGAATGCTCTGGTATGCGGCGCTACACTTCCATCACATGCGGACAGACTGCACAACTCTATGCAAGAGTTACAACGCACACTATGCGACTATAAAGAGCACTGCATATCTACTCGAATGTCTCGACTGACATGTCGAGCTCGAACTTACTACGTGTGGGAAAACGGTGAGGATTATGGAGAGTGGGTGTACGACGACCAGAATCTTTTAATTCTCTCGGAGCGCAGCACTGTTTATTCGATTTCGGGCAGTCAGGGCGGCGTTAACTTCTATTTGGAAGATAAATGGCCCTCAATTGAGAAGAATGGAGTGCTCACTCGCTGGGAATGGAAGGAGCGGTGGAGAAGTAACGGACCACTGGATAGGAGTAAGAAAACCGCAATTATAAGAGGCGTGGAGTACAGAAAACAAGTGAGAGATGTCTATAGTGACTGTTTTGATAGAGGTATGAATGAATGGTCTGAAGTGAGAGTGACTTTAGAGTTTTATCTTATGCAACACATTGTTTTTGCAGCTATAGAGGGAGTGGAAGAAGCGGCCAATATGTTGAGGTAATTATTGTGAATCTATATTGAATTGAATTAATTATAGAAATTTAAAAATAATTTTTTAATTAAAAATTTTAATATTTATTGTTTTAAATGAAACTTTTTTAAACTTCAAATTAATTTGTATACACAACCTATTTTTACAGCGAATAGTTCTTCGATTGATGACTACCATCATTATATGTGTGGTTTTCGATTGAATGGTGCAATTTTAAAGTTTCTCGAAACATAATACTGAACATAATTTTATAACTCATTTATATAACTATATTATTATATTTCAATTAGATTTTATTTAATTACCCGTCAAAATTAAATAATGGATTTCCGTTAAGATTTCAATTACTTTATATAAATTAATATTTACTTAGAAACGGTATCTCAAAATATATAAATTAACTCAATATAGCAGTAATCTTTGATCGCAGTAATCTTTTGTTATTATTATTATTATTACATTCATGTTAACAGAGATTTTTTGGATTTTTTACGGTTTAAACTTTACTGTAAAGTCAGTATAATAACTATTTAAATGACTCTTAAGTTGTTTGGAAAAATGTACATATTATGCTAATTATAGCGATCGCACACAAACAGAATAACGCAAATAAACTCAATTTCTATTTTAATAATAAAAGTAAAGTTATTCAGGAGTTATAATAATAATCGTTTAGCCTAAGAATTAAATTATTTACCATTTTATTAACTTTTAAAAACTTTCACTTGAAAAGGACAAAGTATTTCCGGCACAATAAAAGTTTGAAGAAACTTTTAATATTTGATTTTGCTCTTTCTTTTTCTTGAGCTGTTAAGAGAATGAATTCACTTATATTTATACCAGATATTAAGTTAATTATTTCTTTAATTTCTTACATAATTTATTATTAGTGACGTTCGTTACAGGTCACGATAAAAAAATAAAAACGGCGGTCACGATCGGTTTAGTTAACATTACCGGTAAAATTTACTTAATATCGGCGGTCAAATAACGTTTTTCACCTGTTAAATAAACTCTTCTTTTCAAAAAAATCTAAAATTAGATGAAAATATTACATATAGAATAAAAAATACATTAATATTTAAGTTTTTCTTCAATATTTCTATTAAAATACAAAGTTTAGGTAAAGTTTCATAATTTTTTAAAAGTTCAAATTCTTGAATAGCTGTCACAACCGGTTATATAACCGGTAAAGAATGTGTCTACATGTACAGATAAGCTATAAAATAAGTATTATTCAGTATTAAGTGCAACTTAAGGGGTAAATATATTTTAAAGCGGCGGTCATTATCGGTCACCACCGGTCTTATAACCGGTAACGAACGTCACTACGAATATATAAGCAACGAGGATTTTTTAAAGAAATTTTTTCTTCACAGTTTCAAATTCTAAGTTTATACCTAACTTTAAATACTAATTTATAGTTAATATATTACGCTATTTTGCTTAACATATTTAACAGGTCTTCACGTTATTTCAACAAAGTTTGAAAAAAACGTTTTAGACAAGTTGAACTAAAAAATCATTAATTAAGCATATTTACTCCATATTTTTAGTGTCCCTAAAAAATTAAAATCAGTTTCGCATTATTTTCTGCAGAAAATACTTAAAATAATTAAATAACTTGTTAATTAGAATTATTTAGTATATTATAAGACGCGCTGCAGCAGTACAATAAGTAAGTGATTGCTGTTTTCAAAACAACGCCCTAAACACGTGGTATTTGTTTATACTCGACGTGTATTACGCAACCTCTACATCATGTGATCTATAATTCAATTGTTTCAGCAAACACTTGTGCGTAATATAACGGAAACAGCAGTGCCATTATAACAAAACAAATGGCAAAGTATGAGATATCAACGTATGGCCGGCACTATGTCAGCGACGAACAGTTACAATCACTTCCCACCGAAAGAGTTATGTTTGTAGTGATAACTCTATCGTTTGGTTTTGTGGTGCAATACTACGTCACACGCCTATTCTACAAACTATGGAAAGAGAGAAAGCGATCGCTAATTATGTCATTGCTGTTCACTCTGTACTCGTTGAGCACATTTATCCATACCATTCATTATGCTGGTATTATATCTTTTGATTTAAAAGAAAAATTAATCATTAAACACGTGTATATATGTTTTGTTAACTCAATTTTTTAACCTACCTTATTTTACAAAATAATTTTTTTCTCGGGATAGGGGGGTTGTATGAGGTTGTGGGTGGTATCATTGTGTAGGTCTCATCGAGCCCTTTCCAATGATACCATACATGAGGGGGTGGGGCTCAGGGTTGGGCTATAATTCTCGAAAAACTGTTGTGGCCAAACCCTTCATTTGCCGAACATAAGTATGGCATGGTTGAACTCAACTCGACCCAAGGAGTCCGAAAATCACATTAAATCCCAAAAATACGTGTCCCCTTAATTTTAAGGTCTACCCTCACAATTTCAAATAAACAATCATTAAACACGTGTCTGTTTTTTTCCGCAGATAATATCGCTCGACCTGTTGACTATTTTGAACCAAAGTGGTTGTACAAGAAGTATATACTGTCAGTGATGGAGATCACATTTTTCGCCAATTTTCCGATAACGATAATCGGTTATGTGTGTGTGAGGCGGTTATTATTATCGATGGTCAGCGGCAATAGTGATCGCATCAAACACTACTGCTTTTTATTTATGGCTTATATTTTCGGTTCGCTGTTAACATTAGGCCATTATCGCACAGAACCGCCTTCTAGTTACGCGTTATTCGTTAATTTTACCATCGCTGGCGAGGGTGTGCTGGCGTTTTGCTTGATTTTGGTGATCGTGCGAATCTTTTGCCTTAACCAGCGGAATATGTTCGGCGGACCGGATAAGGATTTGGCGAAATTGTTAGCAGCGGTCAACTACGACGACAGTGACGAAGAAGTGGTGACATTTCGCAGAGAGGAGTTTAAGAGTTTGACTCGAAAGCGGTCAAACGAGAGGCTCAATAACGCTAGTAATGACATTTGAAAAAATATATTATGTTTTATTTCTTTTGTATCTTTGTATGTGTGTGTGTGTGTTTGGTGTGTGTTTGGTGTGTGTTTGTGTGTGTTTGTGTGTATGGAAGAGAAAATTTATTTTATACTTTTTAAACATTGATATTATGAATGTGTTTACTCGGTTTATCAAAGAGACATTATTCGAGAGAAAAAAAAATTATATTCCTGTTAAGAGATTTTTTTTAAGAGAAATTTATTTTATATATTAATTATTGATGATTTATTTAATTTTGTTGATTTTTAAAATCCATGTGTGCGTGTGTGTGTGTGTGTGTGTGTGTGTGTGTGTGTATGTATGTGTGTGCAATGTACAAATTTTGACAGATTTTCTATTTTTTTTAATGTATACTTTTTTCATCTCGTGTGTTGTGTTGTGTTGTTTACTAAAAAAAACGGTGATAATGTAATAATTCTATGCTCTTTATAAACTAGTCAAAAAAATTTATAAGATTTTATAAATAGTGCTGGTGGCCTATATATTTTAATTAATAAAGAATCAGAAGTCTAATTTGATACTACTGTACTATCATATCCATTGTGAAAAATTAAATTTGATGATTTTTTTAATAAAATTTTTAATTTCAAAACAATTCTAAAATAATCTAAGAATAAAATCTAGAATAAATTTAATATTTTATCTTAACAGAATTATTTCTTTTAGCATTTCTTTTAATTAGCTGTGATAATAAAATATCACATTCACTTGTAAGTAATATCATTATTAATTTTTAAGCCTAATAGAGTTCACTACTGTCGATGTGTTTGTGGTGAACTGTACTTTTTTTTTTGCTTCAGTGTTTAATTTTCCAAATTATATTGTTTGGTTTTTTTGGAGAAGTTTTCTTTTTTTTTGTTGTTGACGGGTCATCACAAAAACAAATTAATTTAATTAAAAGAGGATAATGAATGAAAAAATCCGCATTATTCACAGTTTAAATTATTTGTAATATAAACACTACAGGCTCTAATTAGCAATGAGATCACACACATAAACGCCTGAAGTGTCTTGTTATGTATTGTGGAAACAATTTTTTTCCGCGGTATCCAAAAAGTTTTGTTTGAACTTTTCTAAGCGATCATTATTAGTCTTAAATTTAAAAATTTTATGATAGAGACAAGAAAGCGGCTAAGAATTTTTGTTAGCTTATGAAAACGGTGTGTGCAAATAAAAATCTGACATTGATTTTTATTTTTTTTTCGCTTTGAATATTTGTATTATGCAAAAAAAAAGTTTTGTGTGTATCGTTAAGAATTTAAGACAATTAATAAGAAAGAAAAATAATAGGATTATATGCAGTTCCTATTAAAAAATTTTTTAATTGTTCAAACAAAGCGTTTTATAGGATAACAAATCAAATTATTATTATGATAATTAATGTCAATTAAAAAAACTATCTAACAATAAACAAATTATCAATTAGTAAATATATTTTTTAAGACTACAATCATTAAAAATAAATTCATGTTTTTGAAAATAATATCAAATAAAACGTTTTTATTTGTAATCCAATTCATTTTTCATTTTACATTATGCGTGTTTTTGAAAATTCGATAAAAAAATATATATTTTATCATAGATTAAACTTTTTGTTATTTAAAAAATCGCGATAAAAACGTATCAAAACCGGTAGTATTTGGATTCGCAATCGCATTACAGTGGGGGTCAGAGATAAATGACATTATCTTTTAAAAGTTTAAGCTCTTTCGCAATGCAATGAAAAATGCATTGCAAATTCGTTAAATTCTTTAGTAAAAAAATTTTATGAATTAAAAAACGGGTATTTAATTTTAATAAATTGTTGCCTCCGGTTATTATTACCATATTTTATCTAAAGTTATGTTTAGATTCAATACATATTTCAATAGATATTATAAACATGTTTGACATGATATTTCTAATTCCGCTTGTAATTGATTCACAAGATTTTAAATTAACGTTAGAAAAACCAAAGATAACGGTTCTTCAACTACAAGAACAGTTCTTAGTAATCTAGTTATAACTATTGCTAAGAACTGTATTACACATAAGTTTTGTTTTTGTATTCACCTGATATATACGCGTAACACGATATGCCTAAGTTTGTATATATATATATATATATATATAACTTGTTAAGTGTTATCATTTATCAAGAAACTATTTTCTTACGAAATAATAGTGCACTATGAACACAGAGTATGCGAGCATTATTACTGTGTAAAAGAATAGACAAATAAAATTTATTAGAAGGTAAAACATAAAAAAAATAGTAACAAGGATTTTGCGGGCGAGTTATTATTATTATAATAATTATATTAAATAAAATTCCTTTAAAATAATTAATGGTCAAAGACTCCTCTGCTGCTGCGAAATAATTAAAATTAAATTCGCGCGAAAAATACCTGGAATTTTTGGGATTTTTTAGCTTAGATTGCTTTTTAATTAGGTTAACAACACTTTAATTTTATCATTTCCGAAAAAGAAAAGGTTTATCACTTTTTTTTGTTGTTGTTAATTAACAACCACTCTCGCTCTTAATTTAATTATTTAAACGTAATAATAATTTTGATTTTTCAGTATAATTTAAAAATTAAATTATACCTAATTTTTTAGCATAAATCACAAGTAAATCAAGTAAATCATATACAGTAATTTCAAATTTTTCTAAGTGCTATCACATTTCCGAAAAAAACGCCCAATAAATCCACGCTATAATTGTGAAAACAATAAAAGCAAAAAAACACAACATAACTCGGTAGTAAATGAACGCAGAGACGTTATTGCACGTAAATACTGTGTAAATAGAAATTAGTAACAGTGCAATAGAAATAACAACAACGGCATAGAAAAAAAAGTGAACTCTAAACTACACACTAAATGCATGAGAATAGTAATAATAGTTTCGCCGAAATAATGGAAGAAAGTAGGCTTAAAAAAGTTTTGATGAACGCTAAGCACACATTTATCGTACTAAACGCGCTCATATTAATCGCTGCGGTGTTCAGCTTCATCTATGGTCAGTTTGAGTTCTCGAGTAAACTAGTGTACAGCGGAGCGTTTATCGGCGGACATTTATCACAATTATCCGTACTGTTTCTGCTGTACGCGCTGTTAGGCGTTTACGCCATTCTCAAGAGAGACAGCGTTGCGCTACTGTTGTACTGTGCGATGTCGCTGACGTCGCTGTTTATACGCAATTTTACCGCAGCGTTGGCCACGTTTCACGGTTACGTGTATTCACCGAAGAATGCGCCCGTGTTTTGGGGTTTGTTCGCGTTTTTTGAACTGTTCTCGCTGTTACTGTCGGCGTTTATTATTTTTATCGAAAGATTGGGATAATAATTTAGTAGAAAAAATGATGATAGTAATCTAATTCAATTTACTTAATGTACAAAACAAACGTAACTGAATAACGTAAAAACTTATTTATTATGTTCTCAATTTTTGAAATTAACTCATTATTATTTTTAATAATATAATAATTTCTCATCAGATAGTATTATTTGACGCATTATTATTATTATTATTATTATTATTATTGGAGTTTTTAATTAAAGTTTAAAAAACTGTTTTTATATATATATAATTTTTTGAGCTACACTTCTAGTAGTGGTATGTGGTGTATGTGTTCAAATCGATTTGAAAAAATTGTCTGCGAAAACATGTGGCCTTAGAGTTAAGGGCTTTGATTTATTATATAATCTCGAATGAAAAAACTGTTTTATCCTAACTGGTGCTCAATTGTGGGCGCAAAGTATATAATTGATTGCAGAGAATGGGTATAAAGATTCAGGTGTTTTTTTTGCAGCAGCGTTTGATTCATTGCTACTGAAATTTCAAACTTCAATGCGTAACTTACGTATTATTAAATATACTTATATAACCACATTGTCTTTAAAACACACAAAACAATTGAAGTTAATAGTAACACAGCCAATATTATTATTACACACACAAATGTCGTTCAGTTATTTGTTTATCTGTTGGTTTTTAATTATTTTTATCAACTGCGAGATCGAGAGGGATAGGAGTAAACAATCAAAACAAGCGAAACGTAATAGGAGTAACAACATATTCGCGAGTTTAGCTAAATTACTATCGCTGGACACCGACGCAAATCTTGTTGAACACTCATTTCGCACACGGTTTCACTTTTACACTCTAGAAAACTTTTGGGCCAAACTATACCTAATGCTGTTTACTTGGATTCCGCGTATTCTTATTATCGCTGTGAGACACATTCGATTTTTATTTATATATATTTTTTGATAAAAGAAAAAATTTTAATTTTTGTGTTTTATATTTTCCGAAATTTTTATTAGATGTGTTTGGGTTACGTCATCGTAAAGCTCTCGGTGTTGTCGTCGTCGGCGGCAAATTAATTCCCACCTTGTAATTAAAAAGCTACTCAATAGCCTTAAAACTTTAATTTATAATTTATTCATTTATTTATTTAAAAACTTTGTTTGCGGCGCATTTAAACCTTTAAACAAAATTTAATACGTCATCTAATTTGATCCTTAATTCAATATTCGTAAACATATGTTCAATTAATCAAAAGAAAAAACTTGTAACCCTAATATCATGTTTTGTTGTGTGTGTGTGTGTGATGTGTATACGATTTACGGTGTATTTATTTACTTAATTAACATTTAATTTGCCATTTTGTGTGTAACGAAATAAACTTGTTTATTACCATACAATTACGCACGTTTTAGCCGTTCAAACTCGAGAGATGAACTTTTTAATCGTTATTCCTATAGTATTACTAGTTAGCAGCATACAAGTTACCAGTGGTAACTCGTTTTTTGATTTGGGGTTCGATTTTGACAGCCCTGACAAGGTTGACGACTCGCTTGACGAGGACTCCGAAAGCAAAACCTCGGCGACCGAAACAACGCTATCAACAATAATAGCAACAACGGCCTCAATTGATTTTGATACGAAAACCCCCGCAGAAACAAACTCTACACTAACGCATCACAATCAAACAACAGCCGCAGCTAAAAATGTATCGGTCGACGTGGAACTAAAAGAGTTGAAAAGGGATGACGAATCAGGATGCGACGCACCGTTGGGAAACAGTAAACCCGTTATAGAAACCGTATTACCGGTGACAAACTTAACAAACATAACAGCGGCGACAACAACAACAATAATTACTGCTACAGAATCTACTGCTACTACTAGTACTAATACTATTACCAATACCTTTACCACTATTACTACGAATGACACCACTACTACTACTGTGGATAATTTAAGAAACGCGACCACAAATACGTCCATAACAGAGTCGCCCACCATTCTTACAGTTACACCCACTACTACTACTACTACTACTACTACTATTTCACCAACGCTGGAAAACAATGCTACAACAACTATCCCACCGAGAATGTTGACTAAAGATGAATTTTTCAAGCAATTTTACCATCTAATTCTTGATGACCTCAGCAGTATATTCTCGTGCATACGCGGGCAATAATTGAATATAATAAACTGGCAGTGCATGACTGACAATACTTATGATGAGCAACATTATTAATATAATAAATTATTTAAAATAAATTATATACCGTTAAGGCAAAAAGGGTTTTGTTTTTTGTTTTGTAAGTAATGTCATGTTATAGTAGTAGTTTGTAGTAAAACATGTGTGCGTTACAACAACTGGTATTTCGTCTTGTTTTTTTTGATATTCGTAAAATTGGTTTGAAATTTTATTTTAAATTTTTTATAATAAGCAGTAATAATAATCATAAGTTATTTAACAAGTCATTTATTTTATTATATTATTATTATTATCTTTATATTTATATATAACATTTTGTTTCCAAAAAAATTATTATTATTATTATTATTATGTAAGCTATAATTGTTTTTTTTAGTTATTATTGCACGAAAAAGTTAGAGAATTATTTTTTTTAACTTAATAGCATAAAAGTGTGATGCATTCGTTTATTCTTATTTCGTTATTAATATATATATATTTATATGTACGTTTGTATAATAATATATTCAATAAAATTTTATTCTAAAGACACAGAGCTATAGTATTAGTATAGTATAAGTATAATTTTTTTTATGGTTTACCGTTTAAATTACAATTAGTTTTTTTACTTTTTTGGTTTTTTGGTTTTGAGGAACACATAAACACACAGAGAGATCTCTCAGTTGAAATATTTCCTTTCTATAATGATTGCGGGATGAGAAAAGAGAAAAGAGGGAAAGTGTGGTGTAAGAGAGATAGAGAAACAGAGAATGTGAAGAGTAGAAGAGATGAGGAGAGAGACGATCAAAGTGAAAAAAAAGAGAAGAATAGATCGATGCTGTATAGACAAAAAATATTGTGTGTGTATGTATGTATCCTTTTATGTTTATATGTATGTCTGTAAAGCAGTCTGTCGTCAGTGGAAAAATCAAGAAAAAAATGTTTTCTTTGTGATGACACTATTTATTTATTTTTTTATTGTTTCGCTGGAAAAACTTACATCAAAACAGAAGTGAAAATATATATATATTATTTAGAATATTATTCTGTATTTCTAATTCTGTTTGAGCTATTCTTTCTTTTAATTTTATTAATTCACAACTACTACATAAAATTTTTTTAACTGAAACACAGCAAAGATTTTTTTAATTTTTCATTTATTTAACGAAAAAGTCTAAGAGAAAAGTTTTTTTTAATGAAATTTTCTTTTTAATTAGAGATTCAACACAAATTACAGAGATTTTTAATGAAAATTGTTTTGTTTCCATTAAAAATGATTTCAGCACTTCATCATCATATTATATAAATTAATTAGATTTAAAATGTAACAATCGGTTTAAATTTTTCCTCACAGTTTAGATGAAAAAAATTTACTTATAAAGTAAAAAGCATTTTTAAATATATAACCTTTTTTTTTGGTTTGTTTTTTAGTTTATTTACTCAATAGAAAGAAACCTTTAGTTAGCTATTTATTTTTCATCCCACAAACCACGCGCAGAAAAAAATCACAACGAAAAAACAATGAAAAATTTAATTTAAGGAAAAAAAAACTATTGTCTACTATAGAGAACATAAATAGCGCGCAGTTTATTATTCTTACGACTATTACTATTACTATCATTATCATCGCTATTATAATCGTAGTAATCGTAATAATAATTATTATTATTATTATTATTAGTATTGGTATCACTGTGTCTTAAATTGGAGCTGCGTTTCTTAAAGCGCATTCCTTCACCTTCAAGGATATCACTACTGCTTCCTCCATCTCTTCTCTCATCGCTTGTGTCGTCTACTGAGCGAGAACTTATACGAAACATATTATTACCCATATTTCCGTGTCCGCTGCCGCTACTCCTGGTGAACCACTTCTTGAATCGCATTCCTTCGTCATCGAGAAGACTACCCTTTTTAAACCGCATGCCCTCGCCGTCCAACACCGAAGACTTCTTGAAGCGCATACCCTCTTCGTTTAGCAGCGGGTCTTTCTTGAAGCGCATTCCTTCGCCCAAAAGTAGCTGGTCTTTCTTGAAACGCATTCCTTCGCCGTCGAGCACCGATTTCCGGAATCGCATTCCTTCCTGATCGAGCAAAGAGTCCTTTTTAAATCGAAGTCCTATTGAATTCCCCCGAAAAAAAAATTGGAAAGAATTAGTTTTAAATATGTTTTTAGCTTTTTATGATTATTATTTCTGGCGAAAAGCCGACAAAAAATTCATTATTATTATACTATTATTAATCAGATATGATTTTGTACTGTTATGTCACCTTTTTTTCTATGTATTTATTTAAATTAATCATCAATTATTTTGTTTTTTTTGTCATTGAGAGAGCATTTGAAAAAAGCACTTCTTGAATTAAATTATACTGTTATTCGCGCATATATCGGGAAAAATCAAAATATAGTAATATAGTGAGTGCAACAACAAAAATCTGTTTATAGTAAGAGTTTGTGTAACCTATTTTTACTGACGTCTACCGCTCTATTGGAATGTATTGCATGAAAAGTTGAATAACAAAAGTATAAGATTTTATGTTTTTTTGCTTTCAACATCGAAACGTTTGAATATTATTTTATTTCTCCTCGTTGTATGTAAACATACATTGGAGAGGAGAGTGACAAACAGCCAGTAACAAAATGTCAAATTCATTAGTAATGATGATTTAATAGAAAAACGAAACGAAAACAGCGTACAGTAAGCAACAAACTTTATTGTTACTTATGGACAGTGCATTTGAAAGGCAAAAAACGATTTCAAAAAAGTTTTATGAATTTATTGTTACGATTATCCACACTGATATCAATCGAGAAATAGTTTAGTGTCAGAATAAAAAAGTTCCATAACTTAAATTTATACGAAATTCTCTTTTATTTTTTTCTCAAAACAATAAAGAGCGTATGTGTGTGGGCATTGTTTTTAGTTTTCGATAAAAATAACCCTCACTTTATAACAAAGTTTCATCCAATTGTTTTCCGACATAAAACTGTATCTTTTCTAAAAGCGGTTTTCTCTTTAGAGCAGAATATTCTCCGCTTTATTTTGTTCAAATTACCGGGTGGTTTAAAATTAAAATCGCATCACGTATGGGAATACTACTCTTGCTTTAAACTTTCATGTGTGCTTTTAAATAAATAAATTATTTGCTGAATTTTTAGTATCTATAGAATCAATTTTGAATTGTCAACTGTACGAGTTTTGTATTGAAACACTGTGTCTTACTACAGTTTTTTTGAATCAAAGTATTTTTAAGTTACAAAATTAAAGGATCAAAAGTTATTGTATAAATTATTCGGAATAACTAATATGTTTATTTCTGGTATTTAATTATCAATTATGTGTGTGTGTGTGTGTGTACCGAAATTGCGAAATAATAATTTTTGCGGTCATCTATACTATTATTTTTTTAGGCGAAATTCGTGTGCGCGCGAGAAAAAGAATAACATAATAAACGTCACCACTTGTAATAAATAAAACCCAATATAATAATAATAAACGGAATGTATTTTGCTTTCACTCACTCACTCACTCTTAATCATTAATTGTTGTTTGAGTTCACTACATGTCAATGTCAACAGCCACTAGCAGTTAACCATTGCCACTGTAACTCAACGAATGCAGAATTCATGTATAAGAATGAATAAGAAAAAATAAAGAGTGAAACACAGAGAATTAAAACAAAGCCCTTAGAAGTACTTCACTCTTTCCATCATATCCTACGCATTAATAATTCCTAAATTAATTTTGATTTATTTATTTTTATCTGATATATACAGAGAGAGATAATATTATATAATACGGATGTTTGATCGACGCTATTAATAAATAAATAAACTTAGCAGTAAATAAGATGCGCTTAATTTTTCTGAAGATTTTACTGGACAGAGGATTTATATGGAACAGTAAAGGGAAATAATATCTGTATATAATTATATATATACACGCACACACATATATATTTATCGAAAAAGGCATATACTGTAGACTGGGACTTAATTTGAAAGAATATTTTTCCGAAAATCTAATATAAAATGATAAGCGTAAAGGTTTTTTTGCTCAAAAATAGTAATTTTGATTATAAATTGCATTATAGTTAAGTTTTACAAGGCAGGCACCAAAAAACGAGCTAAAAATAAAATGATAATAAAATAAAATTTGGTGCGCAACACCACACAAGTAGTCACTACTGAAACCCCTTAACGTCATTAGAGGTTTCCGTTTTACCAATGAATTTGTTATTATTATTATTATTATTGAAGTATTGGCGATATTAACTATTCCGCTAACATCACCGACACTGGGCGGTAAAGGTGCTATTGGTTCGACATTTCTCAAACCATACCAAACCAAACCATTATCTAAAAACTTAAACCATACCAAC
>JAQIVF010001082.1:0-15875 GCA_034698365.1 Steganacarus magnus
TAAACAATTTTTCATTTGCATTAATAAGTATGTAAATTACATTTTAATTGCCATTTGAAGAAAATACCACTGTTTTTTGCATAAAAAATTATCGCAGGTATTGTTGCATTGAGCAGAAAGTTTTGTCGAGAGAGAGAGAGAGAGAGAGAGAGAGAGTCTTTAGATGTTCATTCTCGCATCCGATCCAAAAATTTGTTGCATTTCTGAAATGAAAATGAAAAAAAAAACATTTTACCAAACGTTGCCACTCTTATGTTTGATAGTTTTTTTTATGAACGGACACATTATTTGTTTTATAATATAAAATTTCATAATTATTTATGAAATACTAGAATATTTGACATGCGCTGAAAATTTTTTAATTTAAAAAAAAACAGTATTGTTGTTGTAAAAAAGCTAATATATTTTCGTAGAGCTAAAAGTCGCATTCCACTCTAAGGTGTGGCAGCAAACTAGTAAAATAACAGTTTCCGGTCCAATATATTCACACCCGATGTCTCTCTGCTTGGATATTGGATAACAAAAATATTTAAACGCTTCTTTAGCGAGAATTTTAAATTTTTGTCGAATTTATTTAGACCTCTATTAATTAACTATATTGCAAGTAAATATATATATACAAAGAACTCACTGATTCAGTTTCTTAATAGCGATTTGAAAGGTTTTTGAGTTTATAAAAAGCTTATTACTCTTTTGATAAAAAACTGTATTTATGTTCATATGGTTTAGTTTACTAAAATTTTTGTTAATTTTGCAAAGATTTAAGATCTTGTTTTGACATCGATTATATAAATAAGATTATTTATTGAATCACATATAAAGTACATTTAAAAACAAGTTTTTATGTGACATTTTTTTGTTGTTTTTTCCCTTTTGATAACTTTACGGTTTTATTAATGTGATATTTTATTCTTGAAAAGATAGTTAAATACCATAAAACAAGCACTTATTTTGATTCGAATTTGATGCTACATTAAGTTCTTACTCTATTTCATTGCTTTATTGAACTCACACAGAAAATAGTTTGTTTTTTTTTCTGGAAACAATCTTTTAAATTAAGAATTGATATTTAATTTGTAACTTATGCCCGAAGAAAATTTACTCAAAATTTTTAATTTATATTATTGCATGGCGTGTTTTTTAATCAATATTATGGTTTTTAAAATATTGTAAATATTCGATTTCGTATTTTTTTTATTTATTTTGTAATGAAATTTAAATTACAATTTAAAAATTAAATAAATTTTACCATAAAATAATCGATTTTTCTTGTTCTTTTTTTCTATTAAGAATTTTGATTCGTTTCTGTGTTGAATAGAGTATACGGCAAAATACCTTTTAAACAAAAAATTATTCATAGAGTGAGGACCAGAAGGTACAGAAAAATCAGGTTTTAGTTAATGAACAGATTTATATTTATTTGATTATATATATACTGCAGTTTGAAAATTGTTTTCTGAACAAGATTTCACTCTTGACTCGTGCTTTTCTCTTTTAAATTATTCTAAAGCATCGCTACTCAAAAAAACTCTGAGATTGATTTTAATTTTTCGAAAAAAAAGTTTATAATTGAGGTAAATGTTTATAAAAGCTGACATACATTACATTTGATTTTTTAAAATAAACGCCGTTTAGTGTTTTCTTAAATAAAAACTTTAATTTGCATTTTCAGAAAAATTTTTCTTTTGACTCACAATCTAATATAAATTCAAATAACATATAATATAAATTTTAATTGAATGTAATATAAATTATAATCAATTGCAGTATAAATTTAAATATCAGTGCTAATAGCGGCCATACCTTCATGTCTCGTGTCTTTTTTATATCTTTTTTTTCTCAGTTCTTCTCCCCCTGTTTTCTCTCGTTTCTCATAAATAATTTTTTGGGTTAAATGATTATATCATATATTAAGTTATTTAAATTTAATTTAATCATAAAACTCTTAGCGCTAATTTTTTATTCATGATATTCTCCACACTATCCGATACGATAGTTAACTGCAAGTTTTTTAATAAGAGTGCACTTTTATTACATGAAAATTTACTTTACATTACAAATAAACGTTGATAACCAGATAGATTCTCTCTCTCTCTCTCTCTCTCTCTCTCTCTCTCTCTCTCTCTCTCCTCGATAATAAATAGTGAGCTGCACCACCCATTTCACGACTAATATCATTTTTTGCTCGAATCTAATATCGACTTCAAGGTTTAGGGTCAGGTTTTTCTTTATTTGCAACATTTAATAAATTGTTTCATTACTTTTTAAAAAAAGCTATCTTCCAAATTGAGCCTTCACTTTAATTTGTTCGTTTTTAATTTACGAGTTAGTAATAAGATTTATTTTTATATCAGCAAAATACACTCACACTTACGCACAAAGAATATGTAAACCAAAATTCGTGCCAATGTCTGCCTCATTTATCTACTATTAGTGACCTCAATGACCACATCGTATTATTTGAGATTATTTTTATCGAAAATATTCTTAACTTAATTCTGAACTTAAATTAATAATGTGGTTGAATTTAGCGACTGATCACCACTTAGTCACGGATCAATTAATCCAATTATAATTTGAACTAATATTTACAAATACTAAAAATTTTAATTCTTACTAAAATATATATTATTTTAAATTTTACAAATATAAATTTTTACTTTTTTCAAACTCGATTATGATCATGTAATTTGAGCTAACAACTAAATAACCCACATAAGTCTAATTGTTATTAAATAATTTGATTGCATTTTTTCCGAATCATACATAATGATAAGTTGCTGATATTTCTTCTGTTCGCGAGTTTATGGGTAACTATTTTTTTCAATACATGAAAAAAATTGATTTTCATCTGAAGCGCTGTTTTTATTGTGTTTTTTTCTCTGCTAACAATTAACTGTACCTTAATTGTGTTTTTTTATTATTGGTACCATATATTGTAATAATTTAACGTTGTTTTGAATGACAATTTATCTTTTTATTTATTTATATTTTCATTTCCTGCAGTGAATAAGTTTTTTTATTCGCATTGTATTATTACTTAGAATTTACTCGCTATAACACGAATTGTGAGCAATTTAATAAAAATGTTATTTTAGCCATTAGTCCCAAACCTAACACTAATACAAATTCGCCTGTTATTAACACGCCTTTACTTTAAATTGTGATTGATTAGCAATATTCTGGTGTTAGAGTTAAATGATGAGATTTGCGGTTTCTGTCACGACATTTATTTCTATGTGTGTGTGTTTTTTTTATAGTTTATTCATTTGTTTGTTGAAAAGTGCAATTTTAATGGTGTGTTGTATACGCATAACAAGTGATACATTGGGATATATAGTGAGTGAGTTGATCATAATAATAATAGAAAAAAGTTTAATAAAGCGAAAAATGTTCGGTATTTAGAAATGTTTGTGTATAACGAAATTCTGGAGAGAATGTCGATTATGTATTTATAGCATAATAAAATACCTTACCATATATTGTGTCTATAGGTAAAACCTTTATTATTGTCTGCTGAAAAACATTTTTCGAAAACTTTTGTGAATTTAAGATTACAAAACGATTATTTATTGTTATGTATTGCATTATATTAGTCAAAACTTTAATATAAGTTGTTTTTTCGCATTATTAGTGTCGTTCACCTGATTACGTAAAAAATGTTTCCCATATATCCTCTTCCCTTTAGAAATTAACAAATCAAATCATGCTCACGACTTGTGCCTTTTTTTAAAACATAAAAGTTTTCCCGTATTTCCACATAAGAAAAAAACTAATACTTATCTTTAAATATAAGTTTTATTTTATATATCACAAAAACTTTTAAGATGAGATGAGAGGAGAGGAGAGGAGAGAAGGAGAGAGAGAGAGAGAGAGAGAGAGACGACTTTTTCATAAAAAGAAATACAACTTATCCCTCGAGTAATGCATAATTATGTGCTCATAAATATGCGAATCCGAGTCACGGTAAATCGTGATCCCATAGCCAATAGAGCTGTATGTGCTCATAAATATGCGAATCGCTGTCACGTTGAATCGTGATCCCATAGCCCATAGTACGGGTGAGGTCCGTATGATATCGATATATCCCCAACTAAATACTGCTCTTTTTATTATCGCTATGGTTGTATGGTTGTTGTTGTATGGATGCCACCTCAACATTTAGGATCACTGAATCTTTTATAACTAAAAACTAGACATTATTTTTATATGCTATTTAAAAACACTTATAAACAACGTTATAATTTACTGTTATTTTAAAATTTTAAAATATATTTCTTATAATCTTGAGCAACGGTTTTTAAATAATTTTTTATATTTTATTTTAATCTTTAAACAAAATAGCGGCTAAAATATTTCTCATACAAAATATCAAAGTTATCATATATACATTAATAATAATAAATATTTGTGCGATATTTAGTTGAAATTTATAATTCATAATTCAGCTTTTAAAATCAAACCATGGAATCTATAAATTTTTAGATAAAATGAATTTAAATTAAAAATATAAATACTATTTTAAAGTTTATATTTTACGAAAAGTGTATACATACTATAAATATAAAGTAGCGATGCTAAACACGTATCTGTGCTTTTTTAAAATAATACAAATTATTAATCTAACTCACGAGTCGGTATCACATAATAAGCTTAATTTAAAGTTTTTAAAATTAATGAAAATTTTGAAACGTAAATATTTAATGCAACCATTTTTATAGAAATTAACATAAAAAAGTAGAAAACTGGACGAACTAAGGAACGAATGTGAGAAAAGTTTGCTCTGCACCGACACAATAATTTTGTCGGAAGAACCTGATAGTCCGGTCAAAAACCGTGCATGTGGTAACCGTAATTTATTGCATATACTGTATTGAGGAGTTATACTGTAACAGTACAAGTAAAGAACGTTAAATACGCGTACATACTAGTATATGTCGCCCCTCCTCTACTACTTTGTGATGAGGACCTCATGTTATTTTGGTGTTGGCTTCAAATATGCGAGCGACACTCGCACTGGATTTGCACCTGCGTTCAGAGACGGCTGAATCGCTGTGCCAGTGCTGTGCCGTGCAGTGTTGTGCTGAAGTGCTCTGTGCTCTGCTCTGTTCTGCTCTGTGCTCCTATCCTTCCGTATTTCATTCTCTTGTCATTTATGTGTGCATTGCAATCCTGCTAAACAAGAACTACAACAACAGCCAAACTCATAAGTCACCAGTTTTTTAAAGGATTTGTTGTTCGCATTAGTTTTATTATTGCATATTTTTGGTGGTTTGAGGTTATTTTGTTTTTCTATTCTGCAAAGTATTTATTTATATACAGTATATATGCATCGTATCATATCATCATATCATCACTGCTTTTATGCCAGACCTCGTATTATTGCTCATCATTTGATTGGAAACAACTGAAGGGATTTCCCCAATAGTTATGAAAAATTTCCAGCGAATTATACATTCCCATCAAATACTATTAATGTTAAATAATATTAATTTTTCTCAGATAATTATTTTTTATGGTGCGTAACATATTCTGACGAAAAAAAACTACTTCATATAAATTAGTACATGTTTTGTTTAATTTCGTTACTAAATGATTCAATTGATATTTTAAATGAAAAAGTTGAAAAAGTTTACTCGAATGAAAAAATCAGTTTAGTTTTTTATAATAATTTTCAAAAACATAAAAACAACAACATATGAAATTAAGTGATAATTAATTTGCCATATTTTTATATATATGTTATATCACTCGTTATCTTAATTGCAAATAAATAAATACTTCGTTTAAGTTTTTGTATGCAAAAAATACTGCATGTTTGTGGTAAGTTAAACAATATTTTTTATACGTTAAACCGTTAATAGTTATATTGATTAGTATTATAGCATAAAACTGTACTTTACTGCGCATTTAAACATTTATTAAGTGTTATCAGAATTGTTGCATAATTAGTTACTTCGCGATTATTGTCTGCTCTCTATTATACTGTAATATATATATCGCGAATTCATGATTTGAAAATTTACTACTCATTTAATTCTCGTATGATAAGTGTAGCGATTGCACACTTTTTGTTTCTTTCTTCAATTACTTAATCTAATCATATTAGCATTTTTGTGTACACGTTTGGTTTGAGTGATCGCGATAATAGCGTGTTCTACACTTAGAATGCAAAAAAAAAATTATTTTTACTACTACTGCTACTAATCACTTGAAGATGAGAAAAAATTAGCGCATCATTGAAGAACTGTTGACAACAGGGCAGCTGTAAGGGTGTTGTCATCTCGTCATATATCGGAAGTGAGACAGGCGTTGGCCGCAAATCGATCATTTTCGATGTTATTGTTAACTAGTGTTCATATATTGGTGATTGCAGTGCTTTCAGTCTACAATCCAAACCGAAATTGCAAAAATATAATGTTCCTTACCGTTCCTTTTTTGCTTTAGTGATCTAATATTACACAACCTCTTTAGTGTATATGCTCGCTAATTCTTCATGCATTTTATCAAATGTGTTCTTTTGATAAAAAAAAGTTTTCTGTCGTTCATGACATCTTAGATTTTTTTCACTATTCTAGCAGTATTTTTACTGTATAGTTAAATATAATTGAAGAGTGCATTACGAGCTCAGTGAAGCACCGTTTAAGAATTGAAAGTAGAGAAGTGTGTGTAAGAGTATATCAAGCTTTTGATTTTTTTCCCGAAAATAGTTATAATATTTGGTCACAAACTATTCACATGGTTTGTTCGAACTGAAATGATCATTGAAAAAACATGTCGTGTCTTGAATCAATGAGAAAAACGCATACATTGCTTGCTCTTAATGTTATGCGTTGCGTATAGCTTTTTTTTCTAAGGAGTGGTGAAAAATTACAGGTGATGTGATACTTGGATAAGTAAAAAATGCATATCATTACAGTAGAATTTTGGATTTGCTCTCTCAGTGTAATGTGATTTTCGTTTCTTACGCACTTTGATTCAATGGCTTACTCATTCAATATTATATATTTAAACTTTTTTGTTGTGCATAATCGCCGAGCCATTTCTAAGCCGAGTTACACACATACGCATACGAGGATTTATATTACAGTGCTTTAGATTTGGATGTATTTTATTATGCATCTAACAGGTGTTGTAAATCGCTTCTATCGCGTTCTTTCGCTATTTCGCCAGCAATGGATAGCCTGAATAATGCCGTTGTATTGAATTGGGTGTAATACTGAAGAAGCGTATCAAAGTAAACCACTTTAAGACAGCTGCCCTTCTTATATGTTTTTATTTTTTTCTTAGGTTGGGGGTCAGGGTGTGGTGTGTGTGCAGTTTTTCGCTGCATATACTCTTATGCCTTAAAAAAGGCTTATTTGTACTTTAGTGAAAGCCTCCCAAAAATTGCTATATTTCTTCTACGCGTTTTAGTCTAACATCTGTCCTTTTTTTGATGCTTTGTTTGTAGATTGTTCTGCACGCGCGTATTAGGGCGGCATAAGTATAAAAGTAAAGCCAAGAGAAAACCGCACCCAAATGTCTATTTCTGTGTTTTGAGACTTAGAGTACCGTTGCATTTACACAGTCGGAGAGAGATTTGTGAGTTAGAGGGGGACTAAAGTCCACACTTGGGGAGACCAGACTCTTTGGCTGAGGGGTGATGGGGTGATGGGGCGATGGAGTGATGCCCCGCACACGAGTGCTCTGCTGCCAAAGCACAGATGGCATTCGCCGTACATTTCGCACTGTGCAACAAATACGAACGCACTGTACAGTACACTTTCATTGAAACCATTCCACTTCTATGATCACACTCTGCACTCGCACTCCTAATACTCTATAACAATAATCACTATAATAATAGTGGTCGCAAATATATGCCTTATTTGTTAGAACAGAGTAGACAACTACAGTAGTAGTAGACAGAGTAGTAGTGTTGAAGATGACTAAACACACTGCCAGTAACTGTTCTTCAATCAATTTTTATTCAGTACTACCTTAAGCTTCTGATGGCTAACATCAAAAGACTAAATAATTGCATGCAAACTAAATAAGAGTTTTGTTAATGCTATTTGTATTTAAAATACTTATGAATAGATGTTATGGACAACTAAATAGTTTCAGAGCACAATACACTTCTTTTGAAATATACTGTACTTTAATTACATCTTTAGATCTCTTTTGTATCCACAAGTCAATGGTTTATCATTTTGTTTCTATAATTTATTTTAATTCAATTTTGCTTTCAATTTTTCAATTACTGGTTTTTTCCTGTACTGCCATGAGTTGGGGGCATCGATAGTTTAGATTTTATTTACTTATTTGAGGGACACTCAGTTGTTGTATCCTACCTTTTTTTACTCCTTATGCTTCCTTCTACCCTTAAACTCATTAAAGTTGATCTGTACTTTATGACTGAGTCATAGAAAGTTGCCAATGATTGCTGAATTCAGGTTTAGTCAGATTTAAATAACAGAATAAATTCTTAATTTTATAATTTTCAATTTATAATTATTGCTGTATTACAATTTCTACTTTTTCTGTATTAAATATCAGTTATTAGCAAATTTTATAAAATTATATCCAATTTCGAACGGGTGTCTGAGTTGGAAGAAAGTATTGCAGGTCAAAACGGAGGCTACTATTGAATTGCTGCCTCAAATTAGTTTAAATAAAATGTTAAATCGATGCGCCGTATTCCAAACTCATGCCGGTTTTGCCTCATATATAACATCAGTCAATAATTTATACTCACTATTAATAATAATGTGTGCAGTAAATTGAAAATCACAGTCAAAATTAGAGAAAATTATTTTTTTTCATATCATTTGAAGCAATTTATTTACGCTGCGAAACAGTAAAGAAAAATAGTGGCATAGGTTTGTGCTGATAATGTTAGTGCTCTTCAAAAATTATAGCTGCGCCCAACATTTTTTGTTAATAAAGTTATAAAAAAACGCAACTGAAATAAGTAAATAAAAAATTATAATTACAGTATACTGTTAGTAGTCTTAAAGGAAAGCTTAACTTTATTAAATCAAAGAACAAAATAAGCAAATACCGTAAATGTAGTAAATATTTTTAATGAATCGTTTTTGTTTGAAAAGGGAAAAGTGTGTAATTTAATAAAAATGTTTTACTTAGTGTTGCATACGTTGGGCACAGTTTTTTTTCTAGTAGTGATTTTTTTATTCACAAAATTGATGCACTGTTATGCATGGCTTCGCGCCGTCGATCACAGCAAACACCTCACCAGATTCTATCAGATTGTGTATGTGTTTAATCTAAAATAAGTGCATGTCTACAATATCCTTTTTTCACTAAACTCTAAATACACTCTCATGAGCGCATTCCCCTTTTGTTACCATTGCTTTTGAACAAAAAAGAGTAAAGTTTAAGCTAACACTAAACAAAATATAAAAAAATCAAATGTACAAATGGAGTGCAGTCACTTATTTTTATAAGTTTTGTAATACAAGTTATGCGTAATTTCTATATATACTCCATTGAATTTGGTCCACTCTCTGCTCTCTTGTTACCACAGCTGATGGTGACGGCTGTGGTGCGCGAAGAAAAGAAGATAAAAAAATTAGCTTAAGTGAGGTCGACGACGCGTTTTGGCTCCTTTTGGTTAAAAAACTATTGTTTCAAATGAAGCGTAAACGCATTTTTTTCGATGCTTATGATGCGCTTCTAATACACTATGTCTACAATTTCTGTTCACTATTGTATTTCGCAATATTTATTCAATTCTATCCCATTTTCAAAAACTAATTTACTACAAAATACTAGTGATTTGATTTTTATTTTCTAGATAAGTGTTTTCAATTTCGTTATACTATTACTTTTTTGTTACTATCTATTTTTGAACTTTAAATTTTCATGTAATTTTTCAGTTAAGAAATTGAAGAGAATCTATTGATATTGAGATGAGGTTTCTAAAAGAAACCGCCTATTTTTCCCCAAAAAAAAGAAGTAAAAAATACATGTTATCATTGATTCGCTTAAATGTAAATTAATCATATCTTAATTTCATAAGTGTATAATTTTTTGTTATTTGCTAATATAATTATTTATTTTTTTTTATTAAATCACTCATACTTTGATATATGCGCTGTGCATACAAATCTTATAATAATTAAAACCTCAAACTTATTTTGTATCAAATTTTTGTTCCTTTTTCTTTTGGTTGAAATTTATTTATTTTTGTTTCCATTAGAATTAGAAAATTCAAGATAAAAAACGAGTTTTGACTCGAAAACTTTTGAGTTGAGTTATACGACTAATCTGAGTGACAAATTGCGAATAATACTATAATTTCTCTCTCTCTCTCTCTCTCTCTCTCTCTCTCTCTCTCTCTCTCTCTCTCTCTCTCTCTCTCTCTTGTTCGAAAAGTTCTGATTTATTGTTTTGTAACATTGAGTACGAAAAGCGCAATAAATCGCGGAAAATGTATTTATACGAATGGTTTTGCCTGCAAATATAAAATAGTAGTGTTTGCTGTTCGGCGAAAGGCCATCATTTCTCACGCGCTGTGATGACTTCGAAATTGCGTTCAATAAACGAGTGCGCGTTAAAAGATAATCATTAAAGCGTTTTTCGCTTATAAACCGCGTTTCTTGTGACCAATTAACGTGATTTATTAATATAATTATAAAAGGCGGGTGTCCTTAATTTTTTTAATTCCTCATCTCTTCCCATATAAATGAAGGATAGATAGGAAAAAAATGTTGCGTTTGCAAAAGAAATTCATAGGAGATCGTTATGTTAACTAAATGATGCCAATTCGCACACATAATAGTTGTGTGCCCAAAAAATGTTTTCTCCTCAATAATAACATATTTTTCGTTTTACTATTTACTATACTTTTTTTCTTTAAAAAAAATACTCTGTTTATATATAAATACTTAATGGTTAAATTCGAATATAAGTTCTGTTGTTAAGATAGCACTGGTTTTAGTGTAATGACATTATAAAACTTTTTTTGACAACTTAAATAAATGGCTATTATATGAAGGCTGACCTCTACTAAAGGCAGAATCTTTAGGCATGTTTAACGCAATTATCTCAACGTTAAACAACTTTGCACGAAATTCTATTGTCAAGTGTTTGAATAATTTAAAGCTAATCAACTACTTCTTCCTATTCTAATCGCGGCTACGCTGCAACAATAATAATAAGACGTAGAAGAAAAAAACTTGATGTCCAAAAAATAGTGCGGGCATTGAGTAATTTTCTTTTATTCATTAGGCGTGGCTCACAAGAGAAGCATTATTATCATGATTTCTCTTCAGAAAAGTTAGTGTTACGTGTTAACATTAGTTTGAAATTTACGTTCACATAAAATACAATCTTTTTAAGTGAGAGAGAAAAGAAAAATAATAATATAAAGAATTACTTAAGAATAAAAGAGTTAATGTTTTAATGTTGTTTGCACTTTAACTCGAGTTTAGCTCTGGGCAGTCAAACGCAGGCATTATTTATCTATTTGGTAATGAGAATTATATATTAGAATAATAATAAACTTCTATTATTATTGTTATCTCTCTTCTCTCTCTTTCCGAAGAATTTAATATTTGTGTATCAGTTTGTTTTGCATTTCTAAGAGTAATACACTTCTTTTACTGATGTTAATTGTATGCTATGCTCAGTTATATGCCGCTATTACGCTATTACGCGATGCATTGCTATAACTTTTAAACTTTATAATAATTTTCGTTCATATCTTATAAAAACAGTAAATGTTAAAACCATGTTAATGTACGGAATTGATAGTCAAAAATATTCAAATCGTAAAAACTTAACTTATATTTTATGATTATCTTCGATTTACGGTATGCTGTCTACAGTATGTGTTTTCAATTCTTATTGAGTAATAATGAATAAATATTTAAAAAAATTAGTGACAGCCAAATGTATGCCAGAAACAGCGCATTTTGTTGTTGTTGTTGAGGCATACAATTATCTTTGAACATATGTAGAAGATGTTGTAATGCTAATAATGCTAATATTTATTTTTCACGCGATCTCTCTCTCTCTCTCTCTCTCTCTCTCTCTCTCTCTCTCTCTCTCTCTCTCTCTCTCTCTCTCTCGTGCAGTAAAGCAATATTATTTATAACACTTTATTTTTATTTTCTTCTGATTGTTCATACAATTACAGGCAGAGTTGCATTTGGTCGGTGAAAAAGCGTCGTCATCGCTGTGCGGTAAAGCAGGAACAAGTGCATTGACTTCATCGGCAGCTTTGACCAAAAACGTTTCCCCTTTTCAAACATACCAAGTGATGCAATTCAGTATGAGCTCAAAAGAGGTACATATACAGCATTACTGTATTAGTATTTTGTATTTTTCTATTAATTGTCAGTTACACCATATTTTACAGTGTTTTTTGTTAATTAAAAAAAATAAAACAAAACCAACCAATAAATAAATAAAACGTTTTTATCACTGCAATTATAGACAGGATTTTAGTTTTGGGTTTTTTTAGATTTTTTTTATTAATAATTCTTATTTTATTTTATTACACACACCATGCAGACAACTAGATTTTTTTTCGTCAATTAAAAGCTACGATCTTTTCATGAAAATTGGTATAATAGAAATGCCACACATGTTAGACACACCTTAAATCTATCCTCATTATGGATGATAAGAGTTTAGTGATAATTTAGCTGATTTGATATTTTAGTGGCAAAAGAGGGTGTGTGTCATTAGTGGAAGCTAACTATTAAATAGTTTAACAGCTATTCATAGCATTACTTTTTATAACGCATTATTATACTACTGTTTATGTAATTAAATTCCTGATGGAATCAATTGCCAAAAAATAAGAAATGATTTGTGGCAATACATGTCAAACACGTTTGCATATTATATATATTAATCATTATTTTTAATAATCAATGGATAGAGAGAATGTAAGACGAGATATTTGATGAATAGTTAATATAAAAAAGTTCAATAGTCTATATTTATTTTGAGCATTAAATTGCTTTCATAGTTAAAAGTTTGGTAATACGTTAAGCCAGTGAAGAAGTGATGAACTTTCTCAACATATTTAGGCTGACTAACTGATTGACTATGCATGTAATGTATGTAATGTGTGTATTATCTATTAATAGGCAGAATGTCCACCAATCCAGATGGAACCAGTCGATTTGTCTGTCAACAAAAATAGCACAAAATTGCCATCGGCTCCATGTTCACCCTATTCACCTTCACCTCTACCTTCACCTCTCTTTCCAGCTGCAAGTCCTGGAAGCTGGAACTGTATAGACCTTAGCCTTAAAAAATATGGTGAGAGAAGGAGATTATTATAGCTTTAAAGTTTGCTCATTAAAGTTTTATAGATAACATATATCTCACAAATGTTCATCTAATGTTAAAAAATGGTAATCTAAATGTTAATACATTGACAACAAGTAACTCTCTAAACTCTCTACCAATCACTGCGCATCACAACCACAACCATAACCACAATCACACGCAGTCATCGAGTTCCTCATCTGATTACTACACTGAAAGTTTACGAAGACGTAAAGTTCATAAATGCGACTTTGAGGGATGCGAGAAAGTATATACCAAAAGTTCGCACTTGAAAGCGCATAAGAGAACCCATACAGGTATATGTCCATAGTTTATATGGTGCTATAATAGTAATATTGTACATTATGTTTGTTTGTATTGTTAGGTGAGAAGCCATACATGTGCACGTGGGAGGGATGCACGTGGAAGTTTGCGCGATCTGACGAACTGACGCGTCACTATCGCAAACATACCGGTCAAAAACCTTTCAAGTGCCAGTTATGTCAGCGATCATTCTCACGCTCCGATCACTTATCGCTTCATATGAAAAGACATTAATGATTAAATGTTTTTTTTGTGCACAATTCATAAATAAATATAATATAATATAATATATAAACAATTTGGTAATGAATCGATTGATACCATAATGCCATGCAATTGAGTTTGAGTTTGCTGTGCTGTCGACAACGCTCAGTACAAACATGTCCGATATTTCGATGCCATCTCTCTGTTTATCATTAATTATTATTATTACTATTTGGCCACTCGTTGTCTGCATTGCAACAAACAGTATTAATTATTGATGCAAACTCAACGACAAACCAATCATATGTGGGAACAAACTTATAGTGTGAACAAATTATGGTGACAAATATATTAATAAATTAATAGCCAATTATGTATATTTAAAAGTTATTTTTAAGTAATGAAAAATTGTTTACTATCTTATTTTTTGTACTTTTCAAAGAAAGAATATTTTATTAAAACTTTGTTTAATTATATAAACTAGTTTTTACCAATTATTTCTAATTTGCAAACTTTGTTTGTTTCTAATCTATATATCACATATTTCGCTATCGTTCGAAATCGCTTCTCAGTTCTTTGTAAAACTAATGTGTTGAAACAATTTCATACAAACTTAATGAACAGCAGTGGCTATAATTCGCTCATTTCTACCAATATTGGTTAGTAATCAAAACGACGCCACCTTTATCTGATCCATTCACACCAAACAACAAATCTCGAAATATAACATTTTCAAATTGGTTTAATATCGCATAATTAACAGCTATTGATTTAAATTTTACGAAAAGTTATTAAATATTATAGTTGAAACGTTATTATTCAAGTTAATGTAAAATACAAAATCGTTAATAAAATTACATTAAACTTGTAAACACAATACTGCCATCTGGTGAACATAAGTTGAGCATTAAATGTTTCAATATTTTGTTAATACAGAGAACCACAAAGTTTTTAATTTTCAGAACAAAGTACAATTTAATAGCAAGCCTACTGTTTCAAAATCATCGTTATCTTCTGTTAGTTTACATGAATAATTTTTAATTGACTTTAGGTTCAATTGAATTTATGATTTTTAATTGAAATTTTCAATTGAATTGATTTTTAATTCTTTAGGTTTTTTATTTTAATAAAGTTTTGAAAATTACTGTACTTGAGATGTGGTAAAATCCCGAAATGTTAAAAGTTGGCTTTATTAGGTGGAGGATAATGCTAAATAATTATAAAATTAAAAAATTCAATAATTATTAAGTATTTCATAATTTGTCAGTTGAGTCTTACCAATATCATAAATTCAAAGTTCAGGTTAAGTTTTATTGCGTTAATTTTTGAGTTTCTTTCGTTGATTGTGAAAATCCGATTTTTTCACATTGTTTTAAAAATAAAAAAACTCATCATATTTATTTTAAAAGATATTGACAATCAAGACACAATTTTTGTAAGAAAGATCTTACCGGAATCTTATCCGTTTTACTTCGCTTTAACCACTTGAACATAATATAACAAAAAACTTTAGTAAATTACTTAAAGATGTAGTATACAGACATAAACATTACTCAAAATATTTAAATAAACTTTTAATACTTTCTATTAGTAATGTTCAGAAGCAAATTTTTGAAATCATTTGTCAACGACTGGTATTTTAGAACCAATTTGTATATAAGGCTGTGTAGCAGAAAATTCATTCTTATTTAAAAATTTAAAAATTGTAACACCAATATTATTTTCTTTCTGTTAAATAAATTATAAACGTTATTTAGTAATTTAATAGTTACAACTTACTTAATTCTTCTTGCATTGTGGCGCTTGACCACAGACATGATTCCTAGGATTCACTGTCTTTTACGTGTTCATTAAAATTGCTATAAAAAAGAATTCACATTAGTAGCACATCTAACTTAATGATTAGAGATCCAAATTAATAGCAATTATTGTTTATCAAAATAGCGCTATAAATAGCACTAAAAATTGGCCAAAAAAAATTAAAAATAGCATTTATTATTTTAAATAATTAATGAAAAAATTGATATTTTGATAAAAAAATTTTTTTATTGAATTTT
>JAQIVF010001083.1:0-15862 GCA_034698365.1 Steganacarus magnus
ACTGAACGTAAATAAATCCAACTGGTATTATATTTTGCTTGAGATTGGAAATAGTTTCCTGAAGATTTTCTTCTGTTCGTTTGTGAATTAATTCACTTTTTTCAATAGCAGATAATTTATCCATAATATTGGCTTCTGTTTGTTTGTGAATTAAGTCACTCTGTATTTTATCTTTTTCAAGAGTAGTTATTTTATCCATAAGACTTGTTTCTGTTTGTTTATGAATTAATTCACTTTTTTCAAAACTATCCATAAGACTCAAAACAGTTTGTTGAATATGACTTATCGACCAGTTTGGTAACTTTTCGCATACCAATAAATTTTTTCTCTTACAAGAAGCGTCGTACCATTTTCCAACAAAATCTGTATCGGAATGCATTTCAACGCATTCGTCAGTCAAATTTTTGGGATACCCTTCTGCCCAATTAGTATAACTCAGGTTCGCTCCATTCAACCACTTATACTGGCTGTTAACATACTTCGCTCCGATCCATACGTTGTCCACAATCTGATTAGTAGTGAATATCATGTTTGTAAGGAAAGTCTGCTCCTCAGCTGAATTAATAGAAATTAAATTCGAATCACTCGACTGCTGGCGACATGAATTGATTGCATCCTCAAATGATTGAAGTCCACTGCTTTCGAATATTTTAAAACATTTAATATCCTTATAAGTTATCCATTCACCGCATTGCGACTCTGCACTAATATTTACCGCTAAATATTTATAAAATTGTTAATCTATTTTCACATTATTGTCTTAATATATTATTTTATATACTATTTAAAAAATATTACACTTAGAAAAATAAAAGTTGATGATATTTTAAAAAAAATAGTTTATATATAGTTTTTATATTTATAAATTTAAGCTACTATTAGAATTAAAATTAAATTTAATTTTATATTATAATATATATAAATGTTTAAATAAGTAACCCTGTAATTATTATTTAACCTATAGTTTTTATTTATATTTCTTCCTCAACTTATAGTTAATAATTGTATCGCATACAAACCCAAGAGAAAATTATTTCTATTAAAACAAATACTGAGTAATAAATTAAGGTTTACTTACTGCTTAATATTAACAAAAGAAATTTAATATTTTTTATGTGTGACATATTAAGTGCAATTCAACAAATAAAAATAAATCTTTATTCTAATAGTACTTGCATTATATAAAAATAATACTTCAAATTACTACCATATCTCACACTATTTAAGGTTAAATATTTTATTGATTTAAAGATAACTCTTTTTTATACTCAAGTGTTTATTTAGTAAAATTGTAATGTGATAATTAAATGTCTTCAAATAAAGTTTATATTTATTTTACAATTATGCAACAAAATATTTGAAAGTGTGTGACGAATAACAATTTAAAATTAATTTTTTAGAAATATATATATATATAGAATATTCATTATACTATTATTTAAAGTGTGTATGAATTATTTATTATTAACTTATTTTCAAAACTTATTTATTTAAGAAAATCATTTAATCCAATGAGCGTATTATAATAATTCTAGATGTAAAAAATAGAGAAATTTTTTCTTAGGGTTATTTATAAACTGTACAGTTATATACCATTGTAATATGTAACAGATCATATTTTGTTAGTTATTATTAAATTCAATGTTTGAAAAGTACGTGTATCGTTAAACAGGTCTAGAGATTAGTATTATGGTATGCGACTATTCTGTTATCTAAGATTACTTAGAAGTATTTATGCCTTTATCAGTACAATTGCTTGAGTATATTTATGGTATTGACATTTAAAAGAAGGTATAATAAAATAAAAAGTAGAGTTTTAGTAAATAGAAATTTTATTAATAATACTTACTAAAATAAATTACTTAAAAACATGCTAATTTCTCAAGAAAAAAGTATTTCTTTTTTATTATTAATTTGTTGCGGTAAGATATGTTAAATATGAGTCTTTAATATATATTTTTCTTGATTTTAACTTAAATTTTCTCGTAAGTTCAAGTAATTCCTGTGCAAATAAAAGCCGATCCTCTATGCGGTGAATGGGTTGCGTATAGAGATGTTAAGTGTTTCAAAATTATAGAAAGCACTGGACTTGTGGCTTATGACGACGCGGTTAATACGTGTAAATCTCAAACATCGAATAACGATTCAAATTTAGTTACGATTGCGTCATCGGATGAGCAAAGCTTTCTCACAACTTTTCTATTCACTACTAATAAGATTGTGGATAATGTTTGGATCGGAGCAAAGTTTACTGACAATCAGTATAAGTGGTTGAACGGACTCAATCTAACGTTCACTAATTGGTTTGAAGGACATCCCAAAAATCTAACCGATAACTGTGTGCAAATGCATTCCGATCCCGATTCGGTTGGAAAATGGGTGGACGAGTCTTGTAAACGAAAAAATGCGGTTCTATGTCAAAAAATGCCAGTTTGGACACAAACACATATCCAGGAGTCTGTGTTAATCCTTCAAGAAACTATTTCATAACTCAAAGAACATTTAATTCCTGTCGGATTTATTTACGTACAATTTCCCAACGAAAAAACACCACAGGAAATCTGGCCGTGGATGACATGGCAGGAAAGCACGTCATCATACGCTGGATTATTTTTCCGCGCATTTGGTGGTAATTCGAGTTCGTTTGGTAGCACTCAAGAAGAGAATTCACCGCGAATAACGCAGTTTCAATCACAACTCCTTTCAGATCACTCGAGTGCAAAAAACACTGCTGCATCTAATATTAAATTTGGCGAATGGAGTAAATGGGTTGTGACTGGAGGTAAAGATGGTGCAGCATATGAAACCAGATTCTTCGCATCCGACGCCGAAGTTCGTCCTCGCAATACAGCGATACGTGTTTGGAAAAGAGTTGCTTAGAAGTCACTCTTTTAACTCAATTCAAGATAATTTAAATTTGACCTAGTATATTATAATAACAACCCAAACTATAGTGACATAATCAGTTTATGATATTTAATCCACAATAGTTTTGCTAGAAGTGTGTTTGCGTATGAGCAGTATAGTTATCAAAGTAAAACAAAACGATAACAAGGTACAGGAATAAGTATACGTGATATAATATTTCTGAACTTAGAATTTATTTGTTTTTTTTAAAATAAAGTTAAATGTTTTATTTTATAAAAACTACACATAATTCAAATATTTTGTTTGTTTTTCAGCAAAAGAGCTAAATATACGAAAACTTAATAAAATTTAATAGCAATTATGCAAGATTTAAAAGATATTTTAAAAACTAGTAAAAGCATTTAAAATGTATGAGTATTACTGATTAATTATTTTATAAAAATTTTATTTAATAAATAAATATATTTTAATGTCTTGTTTTTTATATTTATACCTATTTACCTATAAAATATTAATAATTACTTATATATATAATTTATATAATTAGCGTCGAAGTGAAGTAAACTGAATTAAATCTAAGCGATAAGGAAAGCATTTTGAGAATCTGATGCGTACTAATTTATTATTGATAGATTTGGTTTGAGAGTTTTAAATCCCGAATCCAATAGCTCATTTATATAAAATCAAAGTCAGCTAAAAATTTATAAAAATTCACTTTCTTTAATATTTTAAATGTAAATATGTAAATGATTCCAATTTACTGTTTATTTACATTAATAGTAATGATAAAAATTGAGAATAACATAACATGAACATATTTTATACACTTATAATTATGTGAAAATTTTTGTATCTTCAAAATAAAAGCCCATCCCACGAACATCTTTTTTCACTTTGAGCATGACCCGACGAAAACCATATGGGCCCGTAATTGTAATTATTTGTCAAGAAAAATAATTAATTTATTAAGCGTCTAATAATAAATCTGCTTATAAAATATCGAGAATTATTCTAAGGGTTATTTACAGTTAGTTATACGCCAGTTTGAGTTCAATATTTTTAAGTTATATTAAAGTCTATGTTTGAAAAGTACGCGTCTTGTTAACCATCTCAATAGATTAGTATTATGGTATGCGACTATACTATTATCTCAGATTACTTAGAAGTATTTACGCCTTTATCATTACAATTACTTAAGTATGGTAGTTTGACATTCAAAAAAAAGGAGTAATGAAATATATTAAGTAGAGTTTTAATAAATAGAAATTTTATTAATAATACATACTAAAGTAAATAACTAAAAAACGCGTTAATTTCTCAAGTAAAAAGTATTACTATTTTATTATTAACTTGTTGCGGTAATATATTTAAACTATAATTAGAGAATTGATTTTTAGGGCAAACCCTAATTTGTTCTAATAGAGGTACAGGTAGCCCTAACTCACCCTAATTATAAAATTAGGCTATAAATGACCCTATTTTAACTTTTATCCGAACTTTTCAAATTTACTGTTCCTTAAACCTGAATAAATACTTACTCGAGAAAACAAAATAAGTATTTTTGTATTTTTACCAAAATTCTTCTAAAGCTCAAAAAATTGTCTTTCAAATATCATTTGGTTTTGAATGGGGATATAATTTATGCTTAACATGAATATTTTAAAATGATTTAAAAATATTTTATCAAATCATTATAAAATTCTGGTTCACTCTTATTTTGTTAGCTGCGATTAGATTTGACACTCTAATTTTGTCCATACTTTGATACTTTGGTGACCCAATTAACCTACTCTTGAAAATTTTGACCCTAATAATCCCATATCTAGATATCACTCAAAAATCTAAATCACCGAGAATAACGCAGATTCAATTACAACTCGTTACAAGTCACTCGATCAGCAAACATTACAGAAGGCCCTTGGAGTAACTGGGTTTTACCGGAGGTAATGATGGTGCAAAATATTATACTGGTGGTCACGAGTGGTTAAATTCGACCTTGATGTGTTTTGAGAAGATTTGCTTAGTAGTATATCATTTATATTCGATTTAAGAAAATAATAATGAGATCTTGTGATCAAAAAATTAAAAACCCAAAAAATTTTATTTTGACTAAACACTGGTGAAATTATTTTCTCTTACTTGTTTTTGTGTATATGAAATTCAAGTCTAGGCATATAACAAATTTTTATTTAGACTTTTAGTTAAATTTGATGTTTTATTAATTGACTGAATCTTTAATACAATAATAAATATATTAACTTATAGATAAATAAATATGTTATGTTTATATTAATTACTTTAAAAAATAAGTTTTTTATTTGAATACTTAATTTAGTTTTATTATCAGAATAAATAAAACAAGATTATTTATATTTAATTCTTACTGCAATGTAATGGTTCTGTAAAATTTTATAATTTTCATTTAAAAAAATACTTATAAGTTAATTTTTTATGAATCAATCGTTATATAAATTAACAATATAGACATTAATGTAGGCACATTTATCCCTGAAGTTTATTGACCTGCGTTAGCCAAGAGCTGACATAGCTAATATAAAATGCAAGAATTTATAGTTAATAGAATTAAAAATAAGCCTAAAAACACCGATTATATATTATCAATTCAATCTATACTGACATTATCAGTTTATCACTTAATCTTAAATAATGTAGTAAAAAGCTGTATTGATTATTTAAATCTTTTTATAAAAATTAGTTAGTAGTGCAGTGTATGCGTAAGATAAATTGTTAAATTGTTTTATGGTATGTTATCATTAATGGTTTTAGTACATAAAGTATAAAAGTTAATAGTTTTTGTGTTGGCCAACAGTATAACGAACAATTCATTTGTTTCCATGGAACTAAAAAATATTAATTTAGCAATATATTTATTGTAAAATATAATTTTTTTAACTATTATTTGGAAAAAACACTGTGTTTTTAATTCAATCTTTCTGTTTTAAAAATTTAACAATAATTTTCAGTTTTGTTTACTTTTTTTATTAGGTTCGTTACTCCTCGATTAAGCTAAACGATACATCAAAAAGACAGCTTTTATTAATTTATATCATGTTTTCCACTTTATTTCATCGAGAAAAGCCTACCGACCAAAACCTTAGTAAGAGAATCTTATCTACAATCAATTCACTACATATCTCGTGTGGTGTAAATTGTCTGGAAGTCACAAAAAGCAGTGATGATTTTATTGGAATTTGTGTGCTGTATCCTGATGGACAAAAGATTCTACAAGACCGAAGAGGAAGAAGAGTCAAGTCTGGTTACATATTTGCTGAAACTAGTAGTAACTTGAAGAGACCGAGTGGGCAAATGACTTATCACAGACAGGTATATAACCTGATATTTAGTGATATCGAAAACAAGTCGAACGTTGTGATTGTGGGATTTGCCCAACAAAATCTCATACTGAAGGGCACATCGGGCACATTTAACTCGGAAAATTGCACGAATCTACTTCCTGGTGAAACCAGAGAATGTCTGTTTTCGTACAGGTATATTATAAACAGTTTTTATCATTTGATTACACTAATGTTTTTCAAATAATTCGCTTAGAACTTTGATTTTCGGTGCTATAATAATGCACAAACTTCAAGGCGCGCGCAACACAAAGCCACACTCTGCCTGTTATTGCTTGTGTCTGTTCCTAATTGTTAAGAGTCAGGGTGATAAAGTGGACCTCCAATGTTTTCCTGTCGGAAATATAGAGCTTGACAATCAAGAAGTGTTTTTAGAGGAAATGTTCAAAAGTTTCGGCGTAGAAATAAATATTACAAATGTTGCTTTTCACAGTGAGAATATGGAACAGAGCCTAAGATGGGAGAGGACAAAGTGGGCATTGAAACAATTAATAGAAGGTTTGAAAGCAGACATGTCTGCGGATGACTTTAATAGAATGATGCGCAAACTCGTCGATTTATTTTCAGAAGATTCATTTATTGGCTCAATTATCTACTGGGTGGCGAGAATATTTGGTAGCTCAGTAATACCTTCAAGCCAATTAATACCAAACCACATTAGGCAAACCACTACTACCCAACCACAAACAGTCAACAAAATTTCACTACTTACTTGCGTATTACACACAAAAGATTTACAAGAGGAAGACTATTTACTGACAGACGATTAACTGCAGAACCAATTAACGCCAAATTATATACATCCTAAATTTAATAAAAAAATTTTTAAGGACTTTTTAATAATCAGTTCTTTTTAAATACAAAAATGTTACAGAATAGCAATCTTTATATTATTAAAAAGGTTTTGAATTTATTTCTACTTATTTTTTCATAAAATTTGTTAGATATAAATGAAAATTTATTTAACTTCTTAATGAATATTATTTTATTTAAATTTTTACTGATATATATTTTCAGAAAAAAATGAAACTTATTTATCAGATATGTTTTTTAAAGGATATGTTTTACTTTTGAACGAATTTTATTATTTTTACCTCCTTTATCTAATGATATTAACAAATAAATTTTTCTAGCAGTAATCTTACTAAAAATTTTATTCTTATCACTATAAGCTTAATTGTTTTTTTGATTAAATAAATCCTATGTCTATTCATCAAAACTGATTCTTGACGCAAATTATTAAGAGCGTTTTAACAGTTTATCAACATTAAAAGCTTATCTATTCCATGAAAAAATTAAATGTCATTGTTTGACGTATTATCGAAGTATGAGCCAAAACTCTAATATGAATAAAAATATAAATGTCTTGTCTATCGATAACAAACGATTTACTTTAATAACTATTAATAACTATAACTAACACCTGATAATCTCTTATCAGTTAATAACTTTGAATTGACTGAATTTATTTTTTAAAAGCCTGTTCATGCAGGATAATATCGAACACGTGGTAAATTTATTTAGATAATGCTTAATTATATGGGTTATTTAACAAAAAAATAAAATTATAAAATGAAAAAAAAAAGATTTATTATTAAATCGATACAACAGCAGTGTATATGAAATGTTGCAGATATTCGATCAAAACATAATTAATAAAAAATTTATGCGCACATTTAAAGTTTTATTTTATTATAATGAATAGTTTAATATTAATTTTAATAGTATAACATATTAAATGTTAATTGTATATTAATAGTAATTATTCATTATTTAAACCTAAGTTCAAGCCATTTTTAATAATTGTAAAAAATATATAATTTAAAGAATTATTAGAATCAGTTTCAACGTTTTTAATTCTTCTTCGCATTCGCTTCTTGCGTGCTACAAAACGAAATCGAATTACAACCAAATTATTTCACTTGTGATGGCGTGTTTTCCTGCCATATCTTAAATGACCACATTTCTTGCGGTATCTTTTCATTCGAAAACTAAAATTAAGCCATCCATATGTCTTTTAACTCAACTATTGGTAGTCATTTTGCATATTCGGCTCGAAAATTTTTATGTAACTGATGTTCACTCATCAACAGCCGAACAAAGAATGAAACTACTTTTAGAAATCACTGATGTTCTATTTGTAACAATGTTTTTAAGTTTAGAAAGTTTTGGTTTAAACAATTGATATTATAATGTATACATAGTCGAAAATTTTTATGCAAAAATGTTCTAAAATTTTTGACTTAATTTGTTTGCGAATAAATCTTTGTATCGAGTGCTGAAATGTTCTCTGTTCGAGTGCTAAACAAGGACTGTCTAAAGTCTCTCAAATACAATGCTTTCTAAGTTAACAAAAATTTTTATTTATAGATAGTATTGTTAGCTGAGAGAATTTATTTGTATTACTTTTCTTTTAAATTTTTTTCTAATCAATGGTCTAATAATTGCCATATTAACTCATGTGTTTAAAGTGAGCTTTTATAAAATTTAGTGAATTGTTTAATAATGAAGTTAATTAGCTTAATATTATTTCGTATAAATTCTAATATATCTCGTGTACTACTTTTTTTTAACATTTTATCGATAACAGTATATATTATCAGTCATAGTTTACCACTACTACTAAAAAGAAAAGGTTGTGTTAGAAATTATTATTAATTGTATAGATTTTTGTTAGCACAATGAATAATCTCTATGCTTCTCTTTTCAAAATACGAATCGCTGTAATGCGTGGACAAACTTCACCGCCAGATAACGCAAATCTAGTGTCAATACCGTAAACAGAATTACTGTCTCCAGTTAAAACACAACCACTCCGGCCATCTTCATTGATAGTTGAATCATAAGAACGACTCGCGCTGATGTGATTTTCTGCTGAAACAGTTTGTACGCGTTTAATTAGAGGTGTATTTTCTTCTTAAGTGCTACCAAACGAACCTGAATTACCACCAAATGCGCGGAAAAATAGTCCAGCGTATGATGACGTGATTTCCTGACATGTCATCCATGACCTGATGTCGTGCGGTATCTTTTCATTTGTAAACTGAACGTAAATAAATCCATCTGGTATTGTATTTTGCTTGAGATTGGAAATAGTTTCTTGAAGTGTTGTTTCTGTTTGTTTATGAATTAATTCACTTTTTTCAAGAGTGGTTACTTTATCCATAATACTTGATTCTGTTTTTTTATGAATTACTTAAATATTCTAAGAGCATAAGCCACTACATATTACATCATTAGTCATACATTATTTGTCATAACAAAAACATTTCGGTTCATTAACACTAATAAAGGCAGTGATAAACTCTACAAATCATACGTTATATTTCTAGAGAAGAAAACTGCGGTTATAGTGTAATTCTCAGTCACTGAGAGTATCGATTGCGCAATACTATTACTTATGTATGCTTATTTGCTTGCGATGTGTGAATTAATTGCACAATCGATACTCTCAGTGACTACGCATTAGACTATAACCGCAGTTTTATTCTCTAGAAGTATAACGTATGCTAAAAATGATGAATTACTATTCTAGAGTGACTGTCAAAGAGACAGCACAGGTATAAATGATAATTTTGCGATTTACTGTTTCAACGAAAACTCAATTATGTAATTTTAAACTTTAGACTTTCTTTAGCGGCGCGCGCTCTGTGTTTGTTTTATAATAACTTCACTAAACTGAAATATAAACTATTTTACGCAATTAGAAAAATGTTATTTTTAAGCAATTAATAGGTTTAAATAGATCTTAAAGCATAAACTAAAAATGAATTTACTGGAAGCTTAAATTAAATACAAGTATCAAAAAAGGCACCGATTTTTCAAAATTAATATTTTTATTCATTTGTTAAATAGATTAAAGTTAGAATTTGAAAATTATTGTGTGTAGAACTAAAATAATGTTATTCTAAAAAAGTATTAAAATATAATTAATGTTCGTTTAATACTGATTTTAGAGTGTTTATAGCTCACTTTTTCAATGAGCTATTAGATTTGCAATGTCTGTCTGGATGCCGTAGACAGCAGGCTTTTTTAGTGAAAAAAATTTTAAGATAGGAGGCTTTTTTGGTGAAAAAATTTTTAGATAGGAGGCTTTTTTGGTGAAAAAATTTTTAGATAGGAGGCTTTTTTGGTGAAAAAATTAAATTATAGGAGGCTTTTTGTCTGAAAAAAAAACAATATTTTTAGTTTAATTAGTTAGAATTATATTGTTAGATGAAAAAAGTTTTTCGTTTTTGTTTATTTTTCTAAACAATATTTTAATGTTAAGAAAATTTTTTGTTTAAACAATTCGTAATATAAAGTATGAATAGTTGAGAAAAAAATTAACAAAAATATTCTAAATATTTTGTCTTAAATTGTTGGCTGCATAAATATTTGTGATGTTCACTGTTCGAGTGCTGAACACTGACTGAAACTAATTTTTGTGTGCACTCTCGCAAGTTCTAATAAAAACAATGTTTTTAATTAAGAAAATTTTTTGTTTAAATAATAGAGACTATTGTTAGCTTAGTAAATCTATATGTAATTTTTTCCTTTTAAATTATTATTCTAAAAAGTTTTCTCGACAAATTGTAATCTATACTCTTTAATTAATTTAAGTCCAATATATGTTGATCAAAGTGAGCTCACTTATAATGTTCATTCTAGTTTTTTACTTAAATTCAGAGGTTCGACGTTTGTATGGAGAGTTAGAAAAAAATCAAACTATTTCTCATTACGTTATTTATTTATTATTGTTTACTAATAACTTGTTATTGTTTTATTTTAAATTATCTTTCTTAACTGTATTAAAACAATGGTCTAATAATTGAAATCAAAACTCTTAAAAATTACTTTAATAAGAGATATATTTGTAAAATTGAGCTCATTTATAATGTTCATTCTAGTTTTTTCTTTAGAAGAGTTTTTTTCATTAAGTATTTGCAATAATATTGTCTTAAAAAATGCAGTTTCGACCATAAAAATAATAGTTGCTAATAATTAGGTTAACAAAAATTAGAGATAAATCACTTATTATTTTTTATTAACTTCATTGCAGCTCAGTTTTAAACTCAATGGGAGATAAGCGTATGTTTTTGGAATCGATTGCTTCACTCATTATACACATATATAACTGAATTAACTCCGAAATACCTCAGCTAATCATACGATCAGTAAGTCATTAATACAGGAGTATTAGCAGTAGTAATAGTAATACTAAACTACAACAGATTACCATTAGGTATATAATCTAAAATATTACGTTTACCACTTGTTTTTCTTTTAGAACATATTAGATTTAACTTTTATATCTACAGAACATATACATATTAGATATAATTTTTCATGCAGATATAACTAACTAATTCTAATCAGTAAAGATCAGTTTTAAAAATTTCTAATAAAATAATTATTTTGTAAATTTTTTCCATCCCTAGATTCCATCCAATCCAACTGCAAGAATTGATTTTACAGCTCTGTTTGTAATCTAATATGCTATCATAGTGTACGCACTGGGATTCACACCGGGAAAGATACTGCTGTGGCAAACTTACAAACCGGTGGCAGAAGTTAACTGCTCGGGTCGAGAGATCACCGAACAGGTGCTGCAACATATTTCAACTGTGATGGAACCGTTCGAGCTCAACATACTGGCCATTCACGACACTGATATTTTCGCAATCGCTAACAACACTTTTCCAGAAGCTGTGATCGAAAAAATCGTGATATAGAATAATTCTAAACTAACCACTATTAGTCCGAACGCGTTTAAATTTTTGCTGCGGACGGAAAGAATGTTTTCGACCCAATCAGCATTTTAAACCCGAACAAATATCATTCCTTTAATTGTTATTACTATAATATTATTTCTCTTATTATACCCATGAATATACAATTCAATAGCTTTTCCCTAAACCGTTTAAGAATGAGGTTTTACGAACTAATAAATAATTTCGCGCAGATCCAGCGCCAAAACCCTTGTTGATTATGACTATTGATGTGTATTAGCACGAAATTTAGAATTGTAGCTGAAGTTAGAGTTGAGCTGAATAAAAAACATTTAAAAGGAGCTTAGCTGATTTACCATTCAGCCATTTCCATGGCCATTCAGCTAAGCTAAATTATTTCCAACTTGATCTTAGCCGCTTGATATTTGCGAATTTTTTTAACTTTTTCACTCTAAGTTTGGGTAATATGATTTCATATATTTTTACTATCATTAAGAAACATTCTAGTTTATAATTAAAGTATAGCGTAATAAATAGTAATGAGGATAAGCTCAAGCTTAATGGAGCTAGCTTAAGCTCGCTCAAGCTCAATGCTAGCTCGACAGAACATTTTAAGCTTATAAGACCAGCTCAAAGCTAAGTAAATTAAAGCTCAAGCTCATACAACTGAGTAGTGTTGTTTTACTTGCACTTTTTTAATTTTACTTTTCTTTTTCTTTTTCTTGTAGAATAATTTTGAATTTAACTTGTATTTTACTTTTTCTTTTAGCTTCAATTTTTAATTTACTTGTATTTTTCTTTTTCTTCTTACGATTATTTTAATATTACTTGTATTTTACTTTTTCTTTCGTGCAAATTATGAATTTTACTTTTTCTTTTACTTTTTCTTTTACTTTTTCTTTTACTTTCACTTTTTCATTTTCTTTTACTTCTTTTAATAAACTGCAGAAGTTTATAAATAGAACAGAAATGATTTACTGTATTAATTTATTAAATTCAAATAAGATATTATGGTAAATCATATAAAAGTTGCATTTTAGTTATTAATTACTGTTTTTTATCTAATATTTTATTTATATTTTACTAAATTTATTTTACTATTACTTTTTAAATTTTACTTTTACTTAATTATAATTTTACTTGTATTTTTCTTTTTCTTTTTCTTTTATTTTCAATTTTACTTGTATTTTTCTTTTTCTTTTTTGTTATTTTTATATTTTACTTGTATTTTTCTTTTACTTGAGTAAAAGAAAATGTAAAATTTTTTTCTACTTTTTCTTTTACTTGAAAAAAAGTAAAACAACACTACAACTGAGCTTATTTGAATTATTTTAATGTAAATACAGAATAGTGACTTGGAATATAATACATTGTGATTTGGCATAAAATATATTAAAACTATCCATTTATAAAATTTTGTGCGCAAATAATTAAAAATCGATTTTTAATCATGCATAGAAATTTTTAAATGTGGTTAATGTATTAAAAATTAATTTAAAATAAAAAATAATTAATTTTGGTTAAGATAAAGATAATTATCTAATTAAATTATTTAATCTAATATCCTAAATTGATAATAAAACAAGAACGAAACATTCATAAAGATTTCACTTCATAAGTATTGTTAGGATTGTGTTAAAAGCGTTTTAATAATTATTACTTAAGTGCATTGTTTCTCATAGTATTTTTATAACGTGATAACTAAACAGACTATTAAGTTGTCTCATGTATGTTACAAAGTATTAAGATATAACTTGTAAGTGGCAGACTTCTTAGACTTAAGAAAACTGCGAACAGACGGACAGACAGACAGACACACAGACAGACAGACAGACAGACAGACATTGTCAAATCCATAAGCTCTCCTTCATCCATATGAAGTGAGCTAAAAATTTTGGTTTTAAAATAATTTTTAAAGCTTAAAGCGCAAGTTCAAACTGAACGCAATGAAAATAAGCTCAACCTAATGCTCGGGTAAACTTGATAAGCTCAAGCACAAAATACATTTTATTTGAGCTTAAGATCAGGAATGTGAAGCTCAAGCTCACTACAATTGAACAAATACTCAACATTAGAAATAAAGAGTTCTATTGACTATTAAGTATTATTTTGAAAACTTGATTACTAGCGCAGTGATTGCAAACTTGAATTTTTGTTGATTTTTATTTTATCTTATCATTAGTGTTTTATGTACTAAACAAACGTAGAGGCAGTGAAATTTTGGCTCAAAATCAGTTTATTGCATCAAAGTCATGTAATCGAGTGGAAAATTTTCACAAATTTTTAGAAATGAATGTTTATTTTAAAAGTCAAACTACTATAGCAATCAATTGCATAAGTGATCCATTATATGATATTGGCGTAACCGATAAATAAAACATTTCGGGTAATGTTAACGCATTCAATTAACAATATTTTTATTGACATCTGGAAAGTATTTTTTTTAGACCACTATTTATTTAATATTGTCTAAAGTTTTTTCATTTCTAAAACTAGTTTAAAAAGTTTAACGCCGTTCTGTACTGATTTTTTTATGCCTGGTTTGAAGCTCTTTTGATTTTTTTATCTTTAGTATAACATACTATCAGTGAAAATTTTTTATAAATATATTTCGCGAATATAGAAACAATATTAAGTAATTTGTGGCATGAATTTTCATAACTCAAAATAAGCTCTAAACACATAAAAAGTTTACTCAATTGCATTCCTATCACACGTGGCTTCAATATGTTTCTCGATTTTAATGCATTAATGGTTAAATCATAATTACTTTTACTTTGAATATTTATAGCATAATATTCATTAGAAAAAGATAAAACGCCAGAAACTTGATACAAATTTTGTGCGAGTTTTATGAATTCATAAATTAGTTAAGAGAAATATATTACTGTACACATTGAAAGATTAGTACACGAGTACTTATTAATGTTAAATAACGTCATATTTTAATCATTTAACATAAATATTTGACTGATTTTGTTAAATCAATGCAACAGTTGTTAAGAGAAAAGTATAAAATAGAGTTATTATTTTTAATCATTAATATTTTATATGAGTATAAGCTTATAGAGAGTTATAAATTAAAAAATAAAATATCTTTAATGGTTAAGTTGAATAAATATATGAGTAGAGTTTTTGACTCAATAAATGTTAGTTATATAAAACTAAAGGAGTTATTACGTTAATTTTTTCATATTTATAAATGAAATACTATAATTTTTACAGTTATTACAAATTTATTAATTCTATTTTTCTCTTTTGTTTTATTTTTTCATATAACTTTTCATTTTTGCTCAAATATTTAGCAATAAAAGACAGAAAATAATATGACAGAAGGATCTTCGCACGCGTTTTCCAACTTATTTGGTCGAGAACAGTCTCCCGACCCAAACATAAAAAAGAGAATCTTATCGACACTCAACTCACTCCATATCTCGTGCGGAATGAACTGTTTGGAGGTCACAAAACGCAGCAATGACTTCAGAGGCATATGTGTGTAGTGTACTGACGGTAAACAGCTTCTACAAGACCGACGAGGAAGCAGAGTCAAGTCTGGATATATATTTGCTGAAACGAGTAGCAATTTGAAGAGACCGAGTGGTCAATTGACTTATCACAGACAGGTTTATAACCTCATATTTAGTGATATCGAAAATAAGCCTAACGTTGTGATCGTGGGATTTGCCCAACAAAATCGCAAACTGAAAGGCACTTCGGGTACGTTTAACTCTGAAAACTTCACGAATCTAATTCCTGGTCAAAGGAGAGAATGTCTGTTTTCCTACCGGTGAGTTCTCGAAAGAATTTTGATTACTTAATAACTTCACAAATCATTTGCTTAGGACTTTGATTTTCGGCGCAATAATAATGCACAAATTGCAAGGCGCGCGCAACACTACACCCCACTCC
>JAQIVF010001084.1:0-15855 GCA_034698365.1 Steganacarus magnus
ATAGAGAGAGAGAGAGAGAGAGAGATAGAGAGAGAGAGAGAGAGAGAGAGAGAGAGAGAGAATATTTTTTGCAGCGATTTGGTGCATAAGGCTGTTGTAAAATTACATACTTTAACACTAAACCAAAATGTGATGTGAGATAAAACAGTGAAAGTTATGCGCTTATATACTAGTGTTGTGTTGCTTTTTAAAACCTAAAGCAAAAGTGAAATTATTTTCTACTCACTTTCGCTTAAAGCGAAAGCGAAAGCGAAATGCAAGTGAAATTAAAAATTTATCAAAAAGCGAAGTGAAATACAAGCGAAATTTTAAAAACTTGTGAAAAGCGATAGCGAAATACAACTGAAATTTAAAAAGTGGGACTTACACAACACTATAATATACTCGTTTCAAACTCAAGTTATATAAGAGATTATTTAAGTTTATTAAATGGAAAAATCATTGATCCAATGGCATACTTCTAATTACACCGATCACTGCATTTCGCTCGAAAATGCGCGAATTATCTCTATTAGTTTTCGTTATTTTTATCACAATTACTTCATGCAACTGTCACCGAATGTAATCTCCAGAGCTTTGATTTTTGGAATTTTCCCAAATTTCACCATAAACCCCAAATTTTGCAAAAAAATCGTGAAAATTTGTCGTTTAAATCCGATGAGTTTTCGTGACACCTGTAAATTTGATCGGATTGTAAAATTTTTTTAATTAAATTTAACTAGTTTTGACCATTCCTCCCAAGAAATCAGCACCAAAACCCATATTCGGCTAACAAATAATTGAAGACAATGCTTAATTTTTAATTACAAGAATTTTCTATGATAGTATTAGTGTTTTTATATAACCACCAAAATCTCAAATTTTTATCCCCAAATAACCACCAAATTTATCAAATTTTTATTCCCAAAAATCAAAGCTCTGGTAATCTCTAATCAATTGTTTCTGTTTCTATTTAATAAAAATAAATTATAATTTTTAATCATATCATTTAAAAGTGTAAACCACATAAACTTGAAAACTTATTTAAATGAATGTAAAGGTGCTGTTGAAAGCAAAACAACTACAGCTCATTAATAGAGCTCTAAAAACTAACATTTATTCCATATAAAAATAGCGCTATAAATTGCTTTAAAAATGCACCGAAATAACATTAAAAATATCTTTAATAACATTAAAACAATCAATTTATTTTAGTTAAAGTAATTGTGGCTAAAGTAACAAAACCTAAAGTTACATGAAAAACATCAAAACCGAACACTAGTTCGCATACAGATTTGAATGTTTTGTTGAACACAAACAGTAAAATATCTGTGAAACAAAGCAATAAATGCGACACATGTTTATATGCCAATACAGTATTGACTGCGAATGCAATCTTCTTTGCTTTTATTTTATTCTTTATTAATTAATATTTAAATTTATACAATATTTAGTAATTTTTAAAAATTTTATAGTGATTCCCGAATAACTCATTATTCTAGGAAATCAAAGTTAAGTTTGTAAAAGGGTATAAAGTATTATTGGCAAATCTCTAATATATCGTGTGTTGAGTTTGTGGAGCTCTGATGATGTCGTATAATTTATAATTATAAATTAATAGGGAGCTCTAAGGTACTCTTTAAGGCACTTGTTTTCGTAGCATTACAGATAGTTTTGACTCCGTAATTTTGAAAGTGTTATGTAAAGAGAACCCAATTACAGTAAAAAGGTTAGGATAAGAGAGCTTATCGGATCTCTTAAGTATATATCAAAGTAAAGCCAATAAACCTGTGGTCATTAGTCTTCAAGAGCCTTTGTCCCTCCGATATAATAGGTTATCACTTTAGATTTAGCTTTAGCTTACTTTGATTTTATATCAATGTGCTATTGTATTTGGGATGTCCGTCCGTCTGTATGTCTGGATTCCGTAGACAGGAAAGGCTTTTTTTGATGAAATATTTTAAGATAGGAGGCTTTTTGGGTGAAAAAATTTTAAGATAGGAGGCTTTTTTGGTGATAAAATTTAATTATAGGAGACTTTTTTGGTGATAAAATTTTACTTTTAAGAAATCTTTTTTAACAATATTTTTAGTTTAATTAGTTTTTTATTAGAATTATATTGTTAGATGAAAAATGTTTTTCGTATTCATATATTTTTCTAAGCAATATTTTTAAGTTAAGAAAATTTTTTGTTTATATAATTCGTAATATAAATTATGTATAGTTGAGTAAAAATTTATCAACAATCTTCTAAAAAATTTTTCTTAAATTGTTTGCCGCAAAAATGTTTATGATGTTCACAGTTCGAGTGATGAACACTGACTGAAACAAATTTTTGTGTCCACTCTCTCAAGTGCTAATCACAACAATACTTTTTAAATTAAGAAATATTTTGGTTTAAATAATAAAATTGTTAGCTGATAAAATTTTTTTGTATATATTTCATTTTAAATTATTTTTCTAAACAATGTTTTCTTACCAATGGTCTAATAATTTCAATCTTTACTCTTCAAAACTACTTTAATGCCAGTTATATGTTCATCAAAGTGAGCGCATCTATAATGTTCATTCTAGTTTGCAAACTATTTTCAAAGCCCTATTAATAACTGATATCAAAACTGAAATTCGGGTAAATTAGGGTCGATCCTAAAAATCACTGTCTATGAATATAATCAATAAAGTTATCATATAATTAATAATATTTACTACCGTAATATGTATTTGTCAGTCATATTTAAGAAATCCATTCACAACATCGACCATAACAAGTTCAACACAATAATAATAATAATATTAACAAAAGTTAAATGATATTTGTATGTTTCAAATAAATTTTTATTATTTTCTGTTATAAAATCAAATTAAATATATAATTGAGAAACTTAAGAGTAATGAGATTTTTAGTAGTACTTCTCAAACTCAAATGAAATCAATAATCGTTTCACACACCAATTGAACATTAATAAAATACATGATAATCCTTAAATCCGAAGCATAAAAATGAATTACGCGCTAACATTATTTAATTAATTTTCTATACTAGACATACAATTGATACTATTTGATACTAGACATACATTTTCTATTGTTGTTTGTACAACGAATAATGATATCAAATTATTTTAATCATTGTTATCAGTCATTCCTTGATATTAAACATTTTTTATTATTTCAATTTTTAAATTTCTGTTATTAACTAATTAACGATTCTTTTATTCAAAATAAATGCTATAATATAAAAACTAAGAGTTTCTATGCTTTTAAAGTAATAATTAAACAAATACTAAATATGTGGAAATTCTATTTATGTGGTAATAATTTATTAAATTATATCTAAATCTGTAATTTAATCAATTATTTTAATTTCTAGTGATTGTGTGCTCATTGACCACAATAATGAAATGCGAACACATTTGCGATCACATATCGAGAGATGGATTACTGGATGGAGGATTTACTCATGTTTACTATAATAATATATCATCAAATAAACTAATAATATACGATCGTTTTATTCACAAAAATGATTATATTTGGAGATTGAATGTGATCAATAATGGCACAGCAATTAGTGTTGACAACCAAACTGACGACACTTTCAAGTCTATGTTCAATTTTACGCGACAATCATACAAACTAGTTGTCACTTATTTTACTAAAAACTCTACCGGAACTAAAAACTCAAAACTCAAAACTTACCATAATGTTTGCGCGGTATGTGTGTGTCATCACAAATATTTGTATATTAAATAAACAATAAAACTTAAAACTATTATTTATTGATTTATATTACTTAACAGTACTCGAAACCATACTTTGATTGTGTAATCATTAGATTTAGTAATGCAAAACTCAAACAATACGTAAATATATCGTTACCAGAGTTCGAATACAAAGATTCTCTCATTAATTATCGTCCACAACATCCCATAACTATTTCATTTGTTGGTCAAACGTTTGATTCAAATTCAAATAAGTATAACACAAGTTTTATTAACTATGATCCGATTTCAAGACAACAATCATCCGTTCAATCAATCGGTCATAATTCGTTGTTTGTTAATGCAATTTTCAGAATCCAAGATAAAAACAGTACAAAATATTTAAAAGTATTTATCGACAATAATGTCACAAAATATTGCATCGATAGTGAAGAAGTATCAATAGATGCGGTAATTAAAAGCTTTATCGCATTTTTTAACAAATATTATATATATATAATTTATTACTAGTGTATTGGAGTAAATGCGCGAAACCTATTGGATTATAACTGTAGTGTCGAGTATAATACAACAACAAGTAATCTTTTATCAATAATTTTAATATTTTATTTTTATACAATAAATATTACAAAATCTATTTCAGTGACAAACTCTACTTTTCAATCAAAAACTTCACACCAATTATTGTTATATATAGTATTGAATGCAATCGCTATCACAATATGCATCGCATTGATTGTATGCATTATTTATGTGTTATATAAAGGTAGACATCAGGTATTATTAAATAATTATAATCAATACAGTGATCATCACATTCATTATACTAATATATATTTGTTAGACATTGTCATACTTAAGCGAACCATTGACAACAACAACAATTTCAATGCAATAACAAAAAATTTGATAATCATTTTACTTAAGAACAAAATTTTTAAAAATATTTTTATTCAAATAAATTTCACTTATTTGTGTTTGTTAATAAAATTACATGATAAATACGTAAATACAAATGCGAAACATTAAACTAAAGATGTTTACTATAGTACAGTACTTCTCGAACTGAAATGAAAGGAATAATTGTTTTACACACACGCATTGAACGATCAAATTGGAGAAATAATCCGTAATTTTCTCACCATTAATATAATATACTTTAAAATAATGTTTCAACAAATACCTGGTATTAAAGGTGCTAATGGTTTGGTTTATAATGTTAACCATTGGTTTAAACCATTAACTTATGGTTTGAATTGGTTTGGTTTATAATTTTTTATAATGGTTTGAATTGGTTTGGATAAACTATCGGAAAGAAAAACCACAATCAAACCAATAAACCATTTAACTAAATATTGTGAAAATAATATCTTGTTTAACCTAAAAAGTATTCATAAATAAAATTGTTGCACAATAGTTCTGAAATACTTTTAAAGTTTAAGCTAATTATTAGTGTAATGTCTTGATTTAAATAAAAATAATTTAATAAATATTGATAAAGTAAATAAATTTCAAAAAATAGTAGTTTTTAGAAATTTAAAGGTAAATTTATGTATGCGAAACTATAATGAACTATTTTATATCAATTTATGAACATTTAATATTTTATTTTTAATAAATTTATAAATATAATAATTTGGTTTTTAATGGTTTGGTTTGGTCTGACTTGGTTTTTATTAATATTTTAACATTTGGTTTGGATTGGTTTGGTTTTATTTCCCAACTTTCAGGTTTGGTTTGGTTTCAGAAAAGTCAAACCATTAGCACCTTTAGTTTGGACAAACATTTTTCAGTTGGATCATGGACTAGTGATGTCGCAAAATTTTTATAAAAGGTAAGTAACATGAATATTCTAATCTTAGAATTTTATAAATTATAAATTTTACAAAATCAATTTTTGGCTGCGTACTCTTAAACCGTTGATCCTACGAGTGAGCAGTAAATTCTCAGTCCCCTAAGCGAAACCACACCCCAACTGATTTTGGCCTAGAGAGGCTAAATACAAGTTTAGAAATATATGGAATGGAAGTGGAAATGGATTTAATGAAAATAATTAAATTCAACCGAGCTTATAAGAAGGCTTATGTTATCGAGCGTTAGCAAAAAATGGGTGGAGAGTATATATGTGGAATGGAAGTGGATATGGATTTAATGAAAATAATTAAATTCAACCGAGCTTATAAGAAGACTAATCTTACCGAGCGTTAGGGAGGTCTGAGATTTAGCGAAAAGGGGCGGAGCGTATATATGTCCTTTAGTAAAACTGGCCCACGAAGTGGGTAGACTCAATAGACTTTTCAACAGGGGTGAAGACAAGTCAGTGGTGGGTTAAATCCCCCTCTGCTACTATTATCTCTGTCGCAATCAGTAATTAAATAGGGTTTTGTATAGAACAAGGACTCCGAACAATAACAAATATGTTGATGTTGAACAATAATACAATTTTGTGGTATTTTATTGCATAATTTGTAAAAACAGATATTTTAATCAATTATTTAATTTCAAGTGATCACAAATATCAAATGCGAACACATTTGCGATCATATATCTAGTGATGGATCATTGGATAAAGGATTCACTTATTTCTATGACAATCCTTCAGACAAACAAATCAAAATCAGTCGTATTGTTTACAAAAACAATTAACTTTGGAGAAAATATTTGTCTAAAGAAGTAGCAGGTGGTTTGAATCACCACAGGCACACCTATGGTGGGTCAACCCCATGTGGGGTAGGATCAAAATTTGATCATCAAATTCTCCCCACAGTATTTTTTTGGGGTGTGTCAAGCCTACCCCAAGAAGTGATATATGGGGCATATAGCCTAACAGCTAATATTTATTACGGTAATCTCGGTTAACTTTATACTAAGGTACGAAATATTTACCCCTTATCGCTACGCTCGCTAATATTAGTCTTCTTATAATTTTAGAATTTTAAAGATTTTCTATTTGGGGTCCATCTTTGGGTAACACACCTTTTTTTGTAACTATGTTAGTGTTTTGACTTTCACAATATGATTTTAATGATTACAAATACAAACTTTGTTAACTATGGTAATATTTGAAAAAATTTCAGAGTGAAACACAAGCATAACAGTGATCAGTGCTATAAAGGTTATATAAAAACATTTGTATTGATTTGTTTAGTCAAAAACGTAAAAGAATATTCTTTTATAAAATTTTATAGAGAATGCGAAAGTAAACTCATTTAATTCTTGAATTTGTAGAGAAAAAGAAAATTTTCGAAAGCTTATGGGTTTGACAATGTCCGTATGTTTTCAGCCTATTTAGTCAGAGAAAGTCTGTAACTTCCAGTTAATATCTTTATAATTTAAGAAATAGTTTAAAACATCTCAATTATGATATGACTGTTGTGGTCATGTTTGTGACCGATTATGACAAATTGTAATTTTTGAAGAACTGGTTTTGTGTTTAATATATTTGTACTCCGGTTGCGAATTGTGCTCATGGTTCTACGCGAACACAACCGAACCCACATACACCTCTTTGTTCCAATGTATTCGCATGTACTTTTAGAGTCATGAAAATAATATGAAATACTGCGATGTGTCAATCTAGTCAACAAGAGTCTGCATCGAATATTTGGGCGTCGCTAATGAAACGTTAATGGAAATTAATATAAAATATTTTAAATCACTTGTATATGAAGGACACTATCTCTCTGTGTGTGTATGTTTGTATCGACATTGGTTTTACCTGTCAAAAATAAAATAGCTTTAAATAACATTTTCTTTTGTTTATGCTAGAAATAGTTAGCGACTACAATAAAATCACGTGTATTCCTCAGACATAAAAAAAACTTTTTATTTAATGACCTAACGTTTAGTATTAATTTTGATAATCAATATTTTTTTATGCCTATTCTTCTAAATGTTTCTGAAAAATGTAAAAATACGAACATAATTACATAATAGACGTAATACTTAAAAAAAACTAATTACTTTTCGAAAGTGTGTTAAAACTGTAGACCGCAATTAAATCGATCGCTCTTTAAGTTTTATGAAAATCACATGAATTTTTCTATTGAGTAAAACTATCTTTAATTACAGTTTCGTACTTACGCTGAACATCATTATATCATGTTTACTTGAATTCTATTTCGTACGATAAAATTATAATTTTTATAAAGATTTTATGGATAATAAATTTTGCGTTAGCATCAAACCGAACGAAACTGTGAATTATTTCACTAACGAAACAATGATGGCTACGAACAAAGTGTTACGAATTATGCTGTTTCATATTGAAGTTCACCCGTACATCACTTATAATGAAATACGTATGTGCGGTGTTCTCGTAAAACTTGTAGTGTTGTTGGCAGAGAAATATGGATACAGGTATGTATTAAACGCGATAAGATTATTAGTGGTGAACTAAAAATTTATAATTTTTCCTATGAAAATATTTTTATAAAGCCTATCAAGACTGCAACATTCGTTCCCTTTTAGACAACCACATGACATATTTTTGGGAACAATACCAGCATTTTATTGGCATCGGTTTCCGTTAAGAATAACTCGAGCGATAGATGTGTTACACGGCGATCACATATACTCATACGTTCTGCCCAATGAATGGCCGGTTTTCAAGTTTTTCCGCAGTTTTGATTTTGAGATATGGATATTTATAGCTTTATCGGTTATTTTAATCTCTTTTGCGGTGGCATTAATTGACAGAAATTTCCGAAATTTTCGATCTAATATCTGGCAATATAGCAGTATACTGTTATCCGAACCATTCCCGAGTCACGCGTATCATAGAGCAGTCAAATGCGTGCCGAAGAAATTTATACTAACAGTTTGGTTACTATCATGCACTGTATTATTGTCTGCATTTTCCGGTGTTTTGCGAGGATTTTTCATTCGAAGCCTTTCGCACTATTTTATTGACTCGTTTGATCAGCTCTACCATCGAAACGATATCAAAATCATTACGCATATTAATGGCTCATTTAGCGTTTACGTGAACACTAATAAAATCAATGATAACGTATTAAGAGATTTAAGTGAACGCTTAATATATATCACTGACACACAATTACTTCAGTCAAAAAATCCTGAAGTGATTAATGCGATCATAAAACTGAAAACCGGAAAGTTTGTATTTGTAATCAATAAATCGTATTGGGATGGCTTACTCAAGCGTCACAATAATAACGACACAAACAAGACATTCGATGTGATGAACGCGATGTATGTCTCGAAGACCGGATTCTCTCGAACGTATTACTCGATAGGGATTTCTAAGCGAAATATTCAGTTAGGAATCGAAATGAACAGTTTGTATGTGTTGAACAGAGTCCGAAAAGGGCACCGATAATTTATGACAAAAGCTGTCCGATTAGAGCTTAGCTTTGAAAACTATATTGGACCGGGCTTTTGCTTTTAATGATAGAAAACCCGAAAATTTTTTAAATTCAGCTTATATTTGTGAAATCTGGCCATAAATGGTTTAGGCTTTAGATTTTAATATTGTTGGGCTTTTCTCGGTCTCGGTTTTGAGTGTTTCGGACCTTAAAGTTTTTAAGATTTCGGACTCTAGTGTTTACGATTTGTCAAATTTTGTTTTTCCTAATTTTGTTTATTAATTTTCAGATTAAAAGACTTGAGCGAAACCGGAATTTATAACCACTGGTTAATTAGTTCGCGTTCAAAGATAAACAATTCAAATAACGAATCAGAATATTCCGAATACTCTGCTTTAGAATTCAATTACCTTAGACTGCGAGGCGTTTATTATTTATGGTATATTGGGTGCGGTGTTTCGATTTGTGTTTCGATAACCGAACGTTATTTTTATCGATTTCAAAGATAAATTTGTATTACTTTTAATGCGTTTGAAAGACGTTTGAATTTAATTTATATTTTTAAAAATTTAATTTCCTTAACACCGAATAAATAATATTTTGAACACAACACTTGATTAACTTTCAAGATTTAGTAGTAGTAGAAAGTCGTAAACAAAGAGCTAAATGTTGGGACCCTATGTATCTAATATTGTATCTCACTGTTTGTATGTAATTACGTACATTACTATTAAACTATAACGTCGTCAATGGCGTGAGTGTCTGAAGTTATTATTGTACAAATATAAAATTGAGGATTTAAAAAATACAAATTAAATTAAACACATCACTGATTGTTTAACTCGGAATCAATTATTTCATTAGAAATGAAAAAATTAGTGTTTGCGTGACTAATTAAAGCAGCAGTAAAAGTAATAATAAACTCGACACCAGTGATAAAATTAGACGACAAACAACAACAACAAAGCAATAGATTTAGTTTATGAGTAAAAACCCAACGCACACTCTTATACTTCTTAATCGCATGAAAGCACTCGGAATAATTTTTGAAATCAATAAAACTTTTCCGCACGCAGTATTGTTTTCTTTTTCATCTTTCTTTTTATTTGGAAAACATTTCAGAGAAAGAAACTCAATTAATGTGCGCCGCAAAGCATTTTGCATGAAGTAATTGTGATAAAAATAACGAAAGCTAATAGCGATAATTCGCGCATTTTCGAGCGAAATGCAGTGATCGGTGTAATTAGAAGTATGCCATTGGATCAATGATTTTCTCATTTGATAGACTTTAATAATCTCTAATGTCTGAGTTTGAAACGAGTATATAAGCGCATAACTTTCACTGTTTTATCTCACATCACATTTTGGTTTAGTGTTTAACCAAACTTATATCACAAGTAAAATCTGTGTGCGAGAACTGTTTTTCTTTCGTAAAAGCATAACTTATTGTGAAATATTTAAAAAATGATTAAAGTAAAATACATATTAATCTATTTGTATGGAAATGATTGTTATTCAAAGTTTTTCTCATTCATTTTAGATACTTATCTCAAACATTCTAATAGTGAGCTGTTATGCTGGCGGATATGGTGGTTATGGAGGGGGTGGGTATGGCGGAGGGGGTGGTGGATACGGTGGTGGTGGCGGTCACGGAGCTATCAGTGCAGCTGTAAAGACAAGTCATTCGGTCAAAGTAGTGGGCGGTGGAGGAAACTCCGGTTCTATTCCTGCGACAAGTGTTGTGGTCGGTTCAGAGCACGTACCGCTCAATTTGCACTTCGAATCAGGTTCGGGTGCACTGCATGTGTCGCAAAGTCATAGCGGCGGTGGCGGAGGTAATGACTACCAGTCTTCAGTGGACGCGCCGTTTAATCTGCGACATGAAGTGCAGAGACCAGTTTACCAAGAAGTGAATGAAGTTATAACACCGTTCAGACGTATCACTCAAGAAGTGAGACCAGTTGTAGAACAAGTGGAGACCATTGTTGCTGGCGGTGGTGGAGGCGGAGGAGGCGGTGGTGCTGGTGGTGGTGCCGGAGGTTTTGGTGGTGGATTCGGTGGTGGAAATGGCGGCGGATATGGTGGTGGAAACGGTGGAGCATATGGTGGCGGAAACGGTGGTGGAAAGGGTGGATATGGCGGTGGTGGTCATGATAGTTATTAATTATTCTTATTTTAATATTAATTTATCAAAATTTAATTTAGTAAGTTTTTGTTTGTTAATAGCTTATGGTTATAATGTTATTTTATTTAAATCACTTTAATAATTATTTATGAATAATTATATACATAATAAAGAGTACTGAGAATTTAGTACAAACTTTGATAAAGTATATAATATTATTTGCAATAAAATAATGATAATTTATTACATTGATTTACAAATGCCAAACTCATATAATATAATTATAATAGTGAATGTATTTAAAAGGAATTACTTCGCAACTTTGCTATAGTAACAACTGTTAGACAGTATTTTTAGCGTTTCTCTAGTTTATTTTAAATCATTAAGTTTTGTCTCGAGCACTAGATTTGTTTTAAGCATTAGTTTTGTCTCGAGCTTTAGTTTTATGTAAATAACTAGTTTTGTCTGGAATTTTTTTTTAATATTTTTTATATTTTTGGTCAATTTATTAATTAATTTTTAATATTTTTCATGTTTTTTGATCAATTTGTTCTGGAATTTTCAATATTTTTCACGTTTATTGATCAATTTATTTTGTAAATTTTAATTTATTTCTTGTTTTTAGTTCAAAAAATCCTGCATTCAGTAATCCTTCACTCGATATATGATCACAAATGTAATCGTATTTTATATTTGCTATAATTAGTAAAATCACTTGAAATTAATTTATAGATTAAAATAGAATCATTTAGAATAAATATTGTGGTTGAAAAAACGTGAGAATCGTTGGAGTCTTCAAAATCCGGTAGCGATACAGTGCTCTACTCTTTTGTATGTTTGATCGTCAAGATTAGTGATCACACATTAATAATGTGGCGTAGAATACTATTATGTAAATCAATATATAATAATATAGTTTTAATTTTTATTAATTATACATTATGTGCACATGTTTGTGATCACTTATGACACACACACACACACACACACACACACACACACACATACCGCGCAAACATTTGTGTAAATATCGGTATTGTTTTAAATAACATAAGTGACAACCAATTTGAATGATTGTCGCGTAAAGTTGAACATCGATTTGAATGTGATGTCAGTTTGATTGTCAACACTAATTGCTGTGCCATTATTGATCACATTTAATCTCCAAATATAATTGTTTTTGTGAACAAAACGATTAATTATTAAATTTTTTGAAGTATCGATGTATGTTTGAGTGAATCCTACATCCATTAAGTAATCCATCACTCGATATGTGATAACAAATGTGTTCGCATATGATTATTGTGGTCAATGAGCACACAATCACTTGAAATTAAAATAATTGTTTAAAATAGAATGAATAATAATTAACGTAATCGATAGAGAGATCGAAAATGATAGCATTTGCTACTTTCTTATTTCATAAATTAGAAACTTATAATTGTAATTAACGCGCGAAATGGGCGATAACGATACGTTTTATACCTATTTATAAATGCTATTTTTGCTATTCTATTTGCTATTTACCCGCGAATAAAAAAATTATCGTTTAAATACGATGAGTTTTCCGATGGCTCCCAAATTTTTTGAAAAATCAAAGGCTTATTGTGGTAAATTTTTTGAAAAAAATATAGAAATAAAATTCTAAATTGTAGTTATATAAGGAAGTTCAAAATAATATAAGGTTCAATAAAAAGAGTTATCTTTTCAAAAATTTAATTTTTACATAATTAATTAAAATAAATGCTATTTTTAATGCTATTTTGGTATATTTTTTGTGCAATTTATAGCGCTATTTTTATATAGAATAAATGCTACTTTTTTCGATCTCTAGTAATCGATTATTTACCACAATATATTTTCCACATATTTATGATTTGTTTAATTACTGATTAAAGCATTGATATTCTTACTCTGTTAATAATTTGCAAAACATTTATACCAATAGCACACAATTATTATATTTTAGGTGTCTGTCAATATTGACGAATATTCAAATATCTCTATTATGATAAAACACCGTTTTCTGTCAGTATTGTGCACTGCATTTAAATCACTGTAAGTTGTGATAACAATAATCAATTAACGGTTTGTGTTTCACCTCTTTTAATGAGATAAATAAATTGAGTAACACTAAAACTAACCAAATTTAATCGATAATTTTGTTCAGTACTGTTTTACTTAATTTATGGGATCATAAAACAGAAACAAAACTTTTTCAAAAAGTTATGAAAATATTTATTGATTTATTTGTAAACATAAAAATTATATTGATTTTAAAATTTTCAAAAAATACATTATGTTATTGTGATGAACTCGTTGTTGTTGTCAATGGTTCACTTAAATAGGTTAATGTCTAACAAAATTAAATTAAAGTATTTAATTGTATGCAAAATTCGTGTATTAATAATTTAGTTAAACTTATTATTACCTCATGTCTGACACATAACACACAAATAATGCATACAATCAATACGACGCATATTGTGATAGCGATTGCATTCAATACTATATATAACGATAATTTGTGAGAAGTTTTTGTTAGAGAAGTAGAGTTTGTCACTGAAATGGTTTCTGTAATAATAATAGCATTGCATAATTAATATTTGATTAGAATTATTGATAAAAGATTACTTGTTGGTAAAGTTGTTCTCCAGTCCGAACTACAGTTAAAATCCAATAGGTTTCGCAAATCCATTCCTTCACACTATTTTTTTTAATAATTTTAATAAAATTTATTAAAAAGATATAAAATTTTCATTATCAAAACACATTAATTACATAATCATGTATTATATTGGATCTATCGATACAATATTTCGCGCGATTATTGTCGTTAAATATTTTCAAGTAATTAGTCATTTCTGATATGTGATACAATGGCATGAAAGCGATCATAAATAGTGAATTTGTGAAACTGTGGTCAATAGATTGACTTTTTGCTGAGTTCGTGTGATATATTGTCACACTTATATTATATTTATTTAATACGGAATCAAATGTTTGGTTAATGATCGCAATTCGTATAAAATCAAAATGTGTATTATAGTACAATGAATTATAAATAATAGACGAATTGCTGCCATCAAACTCTGGTAACGATATATTTCTGTATTGTTTGTGGTTTGGATCATTAGTTTTTGTGGTCACACATTCAAAGTATGGCTTCGAGTACTATTAATTAAATCAATATATAATTTAGTTTATTAAAATATATGATAATCAATGTATTGATGACATACTGCACAAAAATGTATGTTTTCAAGAGCACGTTTGACGGTAAAAAAGTAAGAAACAGCAAACTTGTATGATTGTCGAGTGAAGTTGAACATCGATTTGAATGTGATGTCAGTTTCACTGTCAACACTAATTGCTGTACGATTATCATTCAATTCTAATCTCCAAATATAATTGTTTTTGTAAATAAAGTAACTTTCTTTTACTACTTTGTGCTGTCTGTCATAATATACATAAGTGAATCCTCCATCCAGTAATCCATCACTCGATATGTGATCGCAAATGTGTTCGCATTTCATTATTGTGGTCAATGAGCACACTATCGCTTGAAATTAAAATAATAAATGATTATAATACAAATATTTAGAAATAATGTAATAAGATATTTACCACAACATATTTTCCACATATTTATGATTTGTTTGATTAGTGACTAAAGTATAGATATATTAAAAAATATTCAAAACATTTATGAATTCGATAGCAATTGATATTGTATTTTAGGTTTAAGCCAATATTAACGGATATTATTTCACAGTTTACTATTAGTATTATTTTAAATCAGTGTTCTTTATGCCAACAATGATTAATTAACGGTTTGTCTTTCACCTCTTTTCAAACATACATTCTGTAACACACTGTACATTAAACAATTAAATTAATTTTTTAGGCTAATTTAAAGCTAAAATATTAATGGATTATTTTATTGTTTTTGCGTTTATTATATAATAAATTGATGACTACGTTCAGGTGTGACCAGTATACGCATGTTAATACGGTTTTTTTTATAGTAATACTTATAAATATGGCCTTTAGACTGTAATTGATGCAAACTATCGATAACTTAAACGTTGACACCATATCGATTGTTTGCTTCGATGTCAATCTAAAGGCCATATTTATAAGTATTACCATAAAAAAACCGTATTAATATGTGTATACTGGTATTGACCAGAAGTTCATATTCCCTTCAGTTTTCTTAGTATTTCAACGCATGTTTTGCATTCAAATTATTTAACAGGTGATAAGAAAATTTTTACAAAAATTTTTAAAATTTACTAAATATTGTATAAATTTAAATATTAATTCATAAAGAATAAAATAAAAGCAAAGATGATTGCATTCGCAGTTAATACTGTATTGGCATATAAACATGTGTCGCATTTATTGCTTTGTTTCACAGATATTTCACTGTTTGTGTTCACCAAACCATTCAAATCTGTGCTCAAACTAGTGGTCGGTTTTGGTGTTTTTCCTGTAACTATAGGTTTTGTCACTTTAACCACATCTACTTTAACTAAAATAAACTGATTGTTAAAAATTGAACAAATGAAAAAAATGAACAAATTATTAATTACCTGTAGTTGTTTTACTTTCAACATCAGTGACTTTACATTCATTTAAATAGGTTTTCAAGTTATGTGGTTTACACTTTCAAATCATAGATATTTAATGATATGTTTAA
>JAQIVF010001085.1:0-15843 GCA_034698365.1 Steganacarus magnus
ACTGAATGACTGAATGACTGAATGACTGAATGACTGAATGACTGAATGACTGAATGACTGAATGACTGAATGACTGATTAACTGATTGACTGATTGACTGATTGACTGATTGACTGATTGACTGATTGACAGATTGACAAATTGATATAATTACATATTGACGTTTGATATGTTTACATATTTATTTATTGACATTGAATCACTGATTGACTGAGTTTGTGTTTGTTTGTGTGTGTGTATGAATCCGATAGACCCGTTAGGTCTGACTCACTCTCACAAAGCTAAGCTTACATGTGTAGGCTATGCCGAGAAAGTGAGCAAATTTTCAAAATTTTCATCACAGACTTTACGTGCTTTTGATGCCAAAAACATTACAGTTTTCAACATCAAAAATAATTTTTATTTCCACCACCCACCCCTCCTAAAATTATTATTATATTTTTAAAGTGTTCTTCTTAATTAATAGAACATGTTTAGTTATAAAGAAAAGCGCCAAAAACTTTAATTACGCTTAAATCTTAATTAAACATGCTTTTAAACTGTAAAACAAGCCCAAATTTGTACGGATTTTTCGGGATTTATTTTCTTCAGTTTTTCAGTTTTTGGTCGGATTTTTCGGGGTTTCAAAAAAAAATTCGTATCTCGAGATTTGAAAAAATTTGACCTCAATTCAAAATCGCTCTATGGAGGGACACGCCCCCTCTCTATCCAGCGTCTCACTACTATTATCTATCTTTATATTAAAATTGTGAAATTAAAAAATTTTTTTAATATGATATGATATATAATTTATTTGTCATACATATGCCATACGGTGAAGATTTTTCTGATACCCGTATGTGTTTCAATGTGATGTGAAATTTTTATGCCTCGCTTATAAAGTAGAAAAAAACATTTGATTTTAAAAAAATTTCATTATTATTTTATTGTAAATAAACTTTTGGCATTTAAATCCGATTAAATATGAAAGTTTACTGTCAGTTTATTTTAGTCATTGCTCTAATTTACGGTACAATAAATCGCTGTTTGTTTTTAATTTGATTCAATATTATTGGATTGAAGTAATTATTATTCAAAAATCTAAGTCTATTATTTCATTAAGTATTCATCAACAAAGTCGACAGTAAAGTAGAAAAACCAGCCAAAGATGTAGATAAAGATAAAGCTGCTAAGAAGTGTCGTATACCGATGGGAAGAATGCAGGAACGAAGGCTGCAAAGTTTTGGGAAATTTTGTTGCATAGTTCTGAGTGCGCGTCAAAATACTGCAGCGGAGATCTGTTCTGATACTGATTGCGAGACAGACAACGATTGTATAACATCAAAGGTTTGCGGCAAAGTCGACAAAAAGTGTTGCAAAAAATTTAACTTTGCGTGCAAAAGCGCTGCAGAGTGCTGTCAACTCGAAGATAAATTTACTGTAAAGTCATGTACACATTAAAGGGTACTGGATTTGAAAGAGCGAACACTTACTGCCAAACAGCGACGCAGTTTATCGGCGAGAAATGCACAAAAGACAGCGAATGCTTGATGAGAGCTGAAGCAATTGGTCGCTGCAAGAACGGTAAATGCTGTCTCGGGAATAGAGTTATATGTGAGAAGAACGAGGAGTGCTGTAACGGATTGTGTACGAGTTTGGGTGGCACTGTGTTCAATCAGAAAGAGTGCTGTCCGGCGAACAGAGTGGGCATCGATAAGGCGTGTGCTAAGGATGACGACTGCTGTACCGGTAATTGTAATAACGGAAAGTGTCACTTGAGAGGCTGTTATAAAGACGGTCACGAGTGTCACCCAATGGTTAACGACCATTTGTCGCCCAACGAAATACGTAAGAAAATTAGAGAATACAAGGAAAAGATTAGCTCCTGAGGTGGATATGTGAAGAAGGGAAACAAATTGGTCAAAATGTAATTTTTAATTTTTAAACTAACATTTTAATATTTCAACTATTTTTTGTTTTTTTTTTCTTCAAATGCGCAGAGATTTATGGCAATATTTATCGCTCAAGTCTGTGTGCTGTGAGGGCTCGCACTGCGACTCAACTGAATCGATGATACCCGGATATTCTACGGGAAGGGCTGGCAGATGTGGTCCCGACAAAAGATGACTAAAGATCTTGTTTTTTTGTTATTTAAGTAAAATAATAGGCAAATCTAATATAAACCATATATAAATTTAAACTTTAATTTTGTTTCTATTAAAATAAAATTGTCTTTTAAATCTAAAGTGAAACGTATATTTCGTTTTAAAACAAAATAAATTTTCAACATAAGTCTGAGAAGTGTTTCCCAGGAAATCGATAATTACTAGAGACTCATAAAAATGTATTACTTATCGAATTAGCGCTATAAATAGCATCAAAAAATTACCAAAATACCACTAAAAATAGCAATAATTTTTTACAATATATAGCACATAGAACGTTAGAACCTGTTGATAAAAATTTTTAATTTTACTAAAAGTTTGGCCGGCTTGAAAATTTTTTAAAATTTTTCCCAAATTCCCAAAGTCGGAAAACTCATAGGAATTCAGCGAAAATTTTTTTATTTGATGGAAAATAGCAAATAAATAGCATTAATAGCATTTATAAATACAGCTAAAAAACCTCAATTTTATGTAAATCAATCTCATATAGCATTTAAAAGCTATTATCACGTGAAATAAATAAATAGCAAATGCTATCATTTTGAGTCTCTAATAATTTACTTAAAAATATTTAGGAGTGTTCAGATAATTTTGACCGACTTATTATTTTATTACTAAATTCGAATTAACTTTGAATGAATTTGTTGTGTTTTCTCTATGAGACCCAGAGTTTTGGGAAACCACACGTAATCTTCTTTTCGAACTTTGAAAAACATTTATGGTAGTATTCATGACTATTGTTATACGCGGACTTAGAGTTCACGCGATAACTAAAGAATTGACTTATAAGTCATTACTAAAACGAAGTGATATTAATCACTATAAACTATTTTTGTATTAACTTAAACTTTAATGTTTGCGCTTTCTTTGATCTCATATGTTCTTTTCTATTAATCTGTATTTAATATTTTGAGTCATTAACTCAGTTATTGCTCAGTCGTGTTTTTGCTCTCGAAGCGAGCGGTTCACTCAATAAAATTAACGTTAGTTTTAATTATAAATCGGTCTCATTCATTATATATTAAATGAGAGTAAAAAGCATTATATATTAAATGCGAGTAAAAAGCATTATATTAAATGCGAGTAAAAAGCACTGTATTTTGTGAGTGCGAGTAAAAAACACTGTCTTCAGTGAGTGCGACACAAAGCACTGTTGTGTATGAGTGCCATACAGGCATTGGTAGCGTTTGTAGCCGAGTAGTAATTATAACTAAGCGTGCATAACCATTCTGGGTGAAATTCGCGTTGCTTTGTCACGATTATCTCAGCAACAGTACGTCGTAGAGACTTCATCTTTGTTTTGTTTTGGTCAGCGTCGAATGGCGGTGAATGATAAGAGTTGATCCGAAACTGATCGAACTTTGCTGTGGCTGTACAGCCACCGCACCCCTGAGGTCTTTGGCGTTTATGCGTTATAGGCCTCAACACTATTATGTTCCACTTTTCCTGACATACTTTCCAAACGTCATTCAATATTTTTGCTTTAAGGGAAAATATATTTTGTTTCAAATAACCAAATCCGAAAAAAATGTTACTAATTGTTGATAAACCAGTACTGTAGTACGCTTCACTTCTTGTAGGAAAAAGGGATGTTTTAATGTTTTAAATGGAGGGTAATATTTTATATGTTTATTTTTGTTAAATAGATTTTATAAATCAATTTTACTCGATATATTAATACAATATATCTTAAGCTCGAGCTTCAGTAATAAAAATTTACAAGTCGGTCAAAATTAACTGAACACTCCTGTAGACTTGACTAAAAGAGCTTTCAAAACTGAAAAAAACATGGGCTCAGCATTAAGTCCAGTTTATTTTATTTATTCTACATATTTTACAAATATTCCAAGAACGATACATTTATAGAGAGCTCACATATTGATATTTTAAACAAAAATTGAAAGAATACACTTAGAAAATATAAGACCATTATTTATAAAACATTGTTTAGAAGAATAATTTAAAACGAAATCAATACTAAAAATTTTTTCAGCTAAAAATACTAATATTTTGTTTAAATTAAAATTTTGAGAAATTTGAAAATTTTTTTAACAGTATGTGCAAATTGTGTATCAAAATTTAACTTAAATTACATCATATGGTTATTTTAAAATTATTTTTAATCTTTTATATCTTCTTTTTTTCGCAAAAAGCCTCGAATGAAACTGCAAACATACAGACGGACAGACATTGTTAAAACCATAAGCTCTTCTTTAATTAAAAAAAAGTTAGCTAATGAATATTTCTGGAAATTTAGAAAATTGTTCTTATTCTTTTGGAAATCCTTTTCAGCCAAAAAGCCTTCTATATTAAAAACCTTTTATTTATAAAGAGAAGTTTTTTCACCAAAAAGCCTCCTATCATATTGCGAACAGAAAAACCATAAGTTCGTCTTTTATTTAAAAAGTGAGATTAAAAATATTTTAATTATTGTAAACTTTGTTAGTGACCAAAAGTTAAAATTCAATTAGATTTTGAAAAGCCTTATATTCTTGATTGAAACTCGAAAATTTATCAATATAGTCATTTCGGCAATCCCTTAAAATTTTAAATAACCTATGTGTCAAACAATTAATATATATTTATTCAACGTTAGAGTTAATTCAATAAATTCGATCGAAATACTATTAAAAGTTTTATATGCAAATATTTAAAATATTTTTAGTCATTAATTCGAACCATATTACTATTCAACTCATTTTACAGAGCAACTTTAAAATTAAGCAATAGTTTCATAAATGGATACATAATTATTTATTTATATTTTGTATTTTTTTTTGCAATACTGGAGATAAAAACATAGTAGCATTTTATATACGAATTATTAATAAGAGTTAAGTTACATTCACTGATTTTACCAAAATTAATTTATTGTTCTAAAATTTAACATATAATAGAGTTAAACGTGAGTTAACGAACGTTAAACCATTTTTGATTTCACATCAAATTAATTATAAACTTTTAAAGTTAAGCAATTATTATTTTACAGTTCGCATCGTATACAGAAGTTCTAATGCGCTTTAACTCTTTTAAATTATGTTTTATGAATTAAATTTAATAAAATCTGACATTCTTTTACGCATAAAAAAATGTTTTGTTGAATGTTATAAGAGAAAATAGCAGTTAGGTTTATAAGAGTAAATAAAAAACCTGATAAAACTTTGTTGTAAGTGTAAAGTTGATATAATAAAATAGTAAACCAATAAAACGTAATTATTTGAGAATTGACATTATTTTTGTTGAACAGAAACATATTTATAATAGGGATTATAATTATAAAAATTATAATTTAATTTAACAACTTTTAAGTAAACATTTCAGTTTACAAATGTAGAGCCAGACACTCAGAGTGTTTCGATTTCTTTACAGAAATCATTATCAATGGCTTATTCGTTGAAAAACTAAATCAAAACTCACTAAAAAAATATAAACAATAGAGGTGTTATATAACCCATATTTTAGGTATGATTATTTATATAAAAATTTTACCATAGGAACTTACATACTCATATTTAAAAGTAAGTAAAATTTAAATATGAGTTTCTAAGTTCCTATGGTAAAAATTAAACTTATAATTAGTCTTATGTCGTTATCTAATTTTATATTTTGATTTAATTTTGATATTGATTTTCAGAAAATTTTCATTTTATATTAATTTTGATTTTGATTTTTCTAAATAAAAATTTTTTATTCTAATTTTGATTTTTTTTAAATATTTTGAATTTGATTAAATTAAAATCAAAATACTGTACATTTTTACACCATTATTTTTAATTTTGATTTTCTGTAAAATTTCTATTTTAAATAAATTTTGATTTTGATTTTCTGTAAAATTTTTATTTTAAATAATTTTTGATTTTCTGTAAAATTTTTATTTTAATTTGATTTGATTTAATCTAAATCAAAATTAAAATACCAAAATCAAAAACAACACTATTTATAATCGAAATGAGAGTGTGGTGATGGCACATAACCCACTTTTTATTGCAAATAAAATTAATAAAAAAATTTTAAAGTCATGAAAATATCATTTTACAGTTCACAAAGTATACAAAAAATCTACTGCGCTTTAACTCTTTTTAATTTTGTTTTATGCATTAAGTTTAATAAAATCTTAAATACTTCTACTCATACTAAAATTTTTTGTAAAATTTTTTTTAAATATATTGACAAATTAAAATAAATATTTATGCATTTCTTTCATAATTATTATATGAGAAAATAGCAGTGAAGTTTATAAGAGACAATATAAAAACTGATAAAACTTTGATGTAAGTGTAACGATGATATAATAAAATAGTACCCAATCGTAATAATACATTAAAGTTTATACTCAACTCCGATACACATTAAATTATTATCTTCTTTTTTTTAAATATATCCATAACGAAACTGTCTTAATATAGTTTAATAAATTATGCTTACTTTGAGACAGTTGATGATTTAAACACAATTAAATCGATAGCTTTCGTAAAAGCTCTCTCTTACATTATCAATCGTATAAGATTATGCGTCTAATGAAATGATTAAAAATAGTTGTCTGTCATACCATTATTTGACAGACAACAACTATTTTTAATCATTTCATTCGACGCATAAACTTATACGATTGACATATCACGAAATCGCAGATAAATCACACAAAAAATACGTCGGCACACCATAAAGCACCAGAAGTATTGAATAGACAATACACAGTTAATGCAGACATTTGTAGTTTGGGAGTAGTAATGAAAAAATTGTTTATTATCGATGTTAACATGTAAGTCAATTATCATAATTTTTAATGATATGATTAGCACAAACAAATAGTTTGATTATATAGAATAATCCCGTTTTTGACTGTAACTAAAATACAAATTTTACTTTTGTTTAGTGATACGATTGAAAATGATAAAGAAATACATGTAAATTTCAATAAAATGATTGATATTTGCGGGTCGTGTTTATCGCAATTTTCTAACAAAAGACCGGATTGTAAGCAAATATTAAATATGGGAAATGAATGGAAATCAACAAAAGATAATACAAACGATTTATTTTGTAAAATAAATGAACTAATTTATGAAATATATTTGATTTTAATTTCGAAAAGTGGCCGTTAATTACAAAAATTGATTTAGAGTTAATTAAAAGATGTAAATATATTTCAATTATTGAAGAAATTGAAGAAAAGACCATATTTGTCACTAAAAATAGAAAGACATATGCATTGAGAGTTAGTGATCACATCGACAGTGCAATACAAGAGCCAAACATTATTAATGAGTTATCAAATCAACAAATTAAAAGTATTGTGAGTGGAAATGAACATGTTTTATGTCTCACTAAAGATATGCACGTTTGATAATACTTGTGGACAGTTAGCTAATCGATCGAATGAAAGTAATAATAAGCCAACAAATATTGAAGTGTTAAATGATAAAAAAATAACTGATATAAAATGTGGTGCATATCATTCATTAGCATTGAGTGAATCGGGAAGAGTATATGCATGGGTTGGTGGTTGGTGTAGTCAGATTGGAAATGAAGAGAATTATAATAGGAATATTCCGTATGAAATACTTTCAAACAAATCTGAAAAAATTATCTCAATATCCTGTGGTGATAGTCATTGTTTAACTCTGTCTGAAAGTAAAATGCTTTATGGATGGGGTTATAATGAATGCGGACAATTGGGTTTTGGAAATAATTATAATCAGAACAAACCAGTATTAATTCCATTCACTGTTAGAATTAATGTCAAAAAGATTAGTTCTGAGTAGATAGTACTTGTATGGCTTTGCGCCTTCAATGGTGTATGGCTCTGCGCCTCTGAATCTCTATAGAGATGTTATCATTGGTGTATGGCTTTGCGCCTTCAATGGTGTATGGCTCTGCGCCTCTAATGGTGTATGGCTTTGCGCCTCTAAATCTCTATTGTCGTTATCAACGGTGTATGACTGCGTTTTCAATGGTGTATTTGTGTCAAGAAATGGTTTAAGAAACTAAATATAAAGGTCACCTTAAAATTTAAAAATAAATAAATAACAGTTTGTAACAAAAAATTAAAATTAATTTCAATAAATTTAAAAAGATCTTACAACTTTACAATTATTTTTTAAATTTAGTTCCAAACTCGTTCCAAATTTTAAATCTTTTTAAAACGACTTCTTTTGGTGTCGATGTAGAATTCGAAGAAGATGAAGAAGAATTTAGAATTGGCGTTTGTGTTGAAGCATCCGAGACTGGAACATCAACAGCGATAGCTGCTTTAAAAGCGGCTTTAGCATATTTTCTTTACCTTTTCTGTAAAAAAATTAATTTATTATTAAATAATTTTTTAATTTTTTTAAAAAAAACTTACTATATCTGCTCGGTCGCAGTTCCAAACTTTTAGCATGAAGATTTCCATCTACCATTCTAGCGGCGTTTCCAGCGGCGTATCCAGCGGCGTATCCAGCGGCGTAACCAGCGGCGTATCCAGCGTCGTATCCAACTGCGTATCCAGCGGCGTATCTAGGAAAGAAGACTGGTTTTTTGAATTTTTTTTCTTCCATTTCTTGTAAATGAAACAGAAGTTCAATTACTGACCGAAGTCGACTGAATTGTGAGTTAAAGTCGACTCCTTATATTCCCTAATTTGAAGGTTAGTGTTAATGATAAGGTCAAGGTCAAGGTCAAGGTCAAGGTCAAGGTCAAGGTCAAGGTCAAGGTCAAGGTCAAAGTCAAGGTTGAAAATACCTTGTATGCGTACGCAAATGTCCTTAATTAATGGGTATATAAGGTGGAAACCGAGCTCAGTAGCACTCAATACCAGCAATGGTGAACATAAAAAATTTTACAACTTTAATTAGTGCTAGTGAGCTCGGCGATATTTTCACTGGAGACTGCGATGGAACCGACAGTTTCGATGACTGAAACGGTGAAGGTGATGGAAACGGTGGCGGCGACGGAAACAGAAACGGAAAAAGAGACGGAGACGGAAAGGTGGCAGAGACGGTGGCGGAGAATGTGGAGGAGACGGTGGCGGAGACAGTGGCGGAGAAGTGGAGGAGACGGTGGCGGAGAAAGTGGCGGAAACAGTGGCGGAAACAGTGGCTGAGACGGTGAAGGAGACCGTGAAGGAGACCGTGAAGGAGACGGTGAAGGAGACGGTGAAGGAGACGGTGAAAGAGATGATGGAGGACATGAAATCGGCGCTGTTGTAATGGAAGCAGTGATAGATAATGGTCGCGTTATTGGAATTTGTGGTTTGTTTGCTGACGTTGAAGATCGTTTTTCTGGTAAGAGAGTTTCTGGACTCAGGGGACTTCACCGTCACGCTCGTTTTTCACGTCGCCAAATTGGGAAAACTACAATAAAGCGGTTGGCACGAAGAGCTGCTGTGAAACGTATTTCTGGACTAATCTTTGGTGAAGCTCGTGCTTTCTTAAAATTATTTTTCGAGAGTCATTAGAGATGCCGAAAACTTCACAGAATACAGAAACCGCACGACCCATAACAGCAGAAGATGTCGGTAGAGCACTCCAAACTCAGGGACAAACATTATATGGTTTCAAGTAAAAAAAAGTAAATAAATAAATTAAAAAAATGTTAAATAAAAAAATTATGTATAATCAATATTAAATTAAAATATATGTAATATTCAATTAAAATAAAAATATAATTTATTTATCATCGATTTTGTCAGTATTTTTTTTCTTTTGGTGACCTTGACCTTGAGATATAAACTTGTCCGTGAATTTGTTTAGTTCTTTTGTTAACTTTTTCCTTGAGTAAATATGTTCTTGAATTAACCTTGACCTTGATTTAGTCTAAAGAGTTACATTGTCCTTGGCCATGAATGTTTTATGCGTACGCAATTGTCCTTGTATATTTTGTATATGTCTTTACATTTTCACTTCAGTTTCAATCAGTTTCGGCTCTAAAAAAACAGTGAAAAATGTAATGGTGAAAATAAAAAACGCTCGAAATAGAATTTCTCGTAGTCAAAAACAAGAATCTATAGATGGTAGTTGTGGACAAGACGTTCCAACTGCATGGCTGAGAATGATTGGAAACATTTTGGACTCTGTTGGTGGACCCGCAAATTTAATCGGCGCTCGTCAAATGAAAGTTTGTGAAAATAGAAGAAGTGTTAGCAGTGGTTGTAGTAATGATGTTGGTTTTTTGTCAGTGGCAATAGCGTAATCGAAGTTTGTTTTAGTGACGATAGCCTAAATAAAGTTACTGCTGGTGGTAATGCTGATGTTAATGCTGGTGATAATGTTGATGCTAATGCTGGAGGCGATGATGGCGATAAAGGAGAATCAAACGACAAATGTATTTGCAACAGTTCTCATTGTGGTGAAAATAATCACGATCCAATAGATGAATAATTATTGGAGGATTGTAATATTATATCCTTATCATCAGTTGGATCGTACTTACCTGGATATCAACAAGTGTTTAAACCAGTAAGAGAATATTTTTCTAAATTTTTTTAAATTAAATTAATAATTTTTTTATTTTATTTTTTTAGATGAGTCTTCCAAAAAATAATCAATGTTGGAAACCAGTTGATTGAACTCTTTAAGTTTGAGCATATGTTAGTCCCGAGTACATCAAAGCGTTTGACAATAAATTCGATACTATTCAACAAACCCGCTGTTTTATTGAGATGAAAATGGAGTTGATAAATGCAATACACACACAAACACTCTACTTGTATTGAATGCATGGTGTTCTTGGAATTCCAACAATATGTTTTTAAGGTTTCGTGGCCATATTGAAAATTAATTAAAGATATTACTTACTAATTATAGAATTCTTATAATAAACATAAAAGCTTTTATTGTTTTTATTCATTATAATCCCCATTTAAAATAATCAATTATGTAATAATCTTTTAATTTTTATTAATAAATTACTTTGCATTATTTTTATTTGTTAATTTATTTGTTTGAATGAAAAAAATAAGAAAAAATACAAATTTCATAAAAAACTTAGAGAATACAAAATAAGAAACAAAAATTTTTTGATGTAATTTCAAATTTTTTTATATTGAATTTTTTCTTATTTTTTTAATTTTAAATTTGACCTTGACCTTGACTTAAAGGTTAACCATTAGGCAAAAACATTGTACAGTTAGCGCTATTGCGAAAATTTTTTAAAACATAATGTTTAAAAGCTCAGAAATTTTTTTTATATTTTAAAAAAAATTTTATTAAAAGTGTCTAAAAGCTTGGAATCGATTGCGAAAATTATATAATTTGCGATTATAACTGGAATTATATGATGAGCCCAACACATAATTTGTGGCTAACACTGTCAATATTATTGTCATTAATAATAACGTGTCAGTGTGCGCACATCACTACCTTTTGTCAAAATTGGTGACACGTTCTCGATTAGCTGTAATTTTACTATCGGCCGCGACGAACGGCTAGACTAGTTTATAATCGGATAAGATAACGAAGATTTTTACCAATACAATGAATCGAGTAAATAATAACATTTTTTTTTTATTCTGTTATGTGCACATACATATTTAATTTTTTTACTCTGTAGTATTATAAAAATATATAAACTCATGCTGTAAATACAATATAAAATAATTTTAACTGAATTATTATTTTTAATATAATAATTCTATTTAAAAACAAAACAATAGCCATAAAGAGTGAGATATTGGAGTCAGTGAGCGGATTGAATCAAAATCAAGTGATCACTACTGACTACTACGGCACAATAAAATTAACGCATGCAAAGTTCGAGTCGAGGGGTGCGTACCATTGCATTGTTCGTACGAAACTGCAGAGCTAACTCGTCACCATAACCAACTCCACACACGTTGCGGTTACAAATGGTTCGCTTGGTATTACGGAGTTGTATGCGCCGAAAAAACTACTTAAAGGCTACAACTACTTGATTAACTGCACCTATAAACTTACCACAGAGATCGGACACTTCCATTCGTTTAACATATCGAGAGATAATAAATATTTCTATAACTATACCGCTAATCACTATAAGAATATATTAAAAAATCTTAACTAAATTTCTTTATTGAAATTAAATATTACTTCAGAAAAAAACTCTTTAGTTAGGTTGACGATTGTGTTCGGTATTAGTTATAAACAAATCGATGCGTTCACTGAACTGTTTGAATGCTAATAAGTTTTGTAATTATAGATTGTTATTTTTTATATTGTATATGTTTAATGTTAAGATCTGATAGTTTATCTTTACGTTGACTTTCTGTGAAAATTGCAAAAACAAGGACCAGTTTTAAAGTGTGCGCCTGATATTAAAACAACCAATCATTGTGACCACTGTAAGTGTCGTTTTATTTTCAGTTATAAACTGACCACTTACTAGAGGCTATGCATCCTCTTCTGAGTTAACGGTCACTACAGATGAGACAAATTATTCTTTTTTAGCTTTCAAATCGGAATCATTTTTGTCTGTTGAACTGGAATACTGACATACTGTATGTCGTTTAAGCACATGTGAATTAAATAAATAAATAAATAAATAAATGTGATAACTGTTTTTACTTACTTTGGTTATTAAACGTATAGTAAACCTAAATAAATAATTTTTAATCATTAAAACATATTTAAAATTAATTTAATATCTTTCTCTCAAATAGAAACTTAATAGTGCGTCAAATAAATATATGTTGTTCCGCAAATCAAAAACAATGTCAGCCCTAATAATATGTCTACTATATAATTCAATGTAGAGGTATAGATAGGTTCCCGCTATGACTATATAAGCGTAAGTTACATCACTTTGCCTACAATTTGTAGTATCACTGTCAGTAATTAACGTATTATACAAAAAAGTAGGCGTTATGTAGGTTTGCAGAAAAATATGATTAAATAGTGATGAGTTAGTGGTTTCTTCCGTGAGATACATATCAGTCATACTTTATTAGTGAAATAATCTCGTTGTTAACATTTAATTTAATCGTGAATTTAATCTATTATTTAAAATATATCGCTGTGTAGCGCATACATTGTCAGCAAAAAGATGGATATAAATTTGAAAAATTGCTTTTGGAGTAATAATGATAATGAATGTAATAATTAAGAGTTAATTATCGGTGATTTACCAATTACGCTATCGTTATCAACTGGCAAATGTGTTACAGCTAAACAATTTTGGACCAGTGTTTTCGAACCGACACAATGCAATCATAATAAGCCGTTACAGAGAGTGAATGAGTTACTCAAAGCTGTGGACACGAGTAAGCGTCCGTCGTGTTTGATTGGGTTTAACAACTATTTAGGAAACGGTTAAAGTTTAAAATAAATTATTTTTAAATTCAAAATCGATTTTTGAATTTTCATTGAAGTTCGCTATTCAGTAAAGAAAGCGGTGTACAAGATTGATATGCTCCCGTGTTTGTATCGTTTATCGGTAGCAACGAAAACGAGACTAAAAATATTTTACGCGTTGTCTTTTATGGCAAAACTGTTTTTCGCAGAACACGAGTCAAAGAAATTAAAACTGGCAAAAGTGGTTATAAAAGCTTCACTGATCGCCAAATTAGTGCAGATATCGCAGCAAAACAGTACAGATTTGCAGTCACAGAACGAGATCGACGCGTTATTGTCGAGATTGTTTTTCGTAATCGCTAACAATAAAAATGAGGGAGTTATCAGCAATTTGATACTCAATGACAGCGAAGTTATAGTGAAGTCTATTGTGATGTTTATTTTTAGCTCACTTTTTTAAAAAGCAGAGCTTGTGGATTTGACACTGTCCGTCTGTGTGTGTGTGGATTTTGATTTGTTAAATTAATAAAGTAATTAATAAAAAGAAAATATTCTGATATTGTTAATTGTATAAAATATTTCTATAAATGTTCGAAATATTCGGTTATTTGGTGAATATATTGTTTGTTATCGAAATCAATTGCTTTTCCAAACATGCTTTGAGTCAATAATCGCACAAATATATAGTCAACATATTCTTCGGCATCGAAATCTCTTTGACCCTCTATTCTCTCGATTACGCTCACAGTTTGGTCAACAATTTCGCGCGAAATCTTTTCGAGTTTATTATCGGATAAAAACTTTCTGAAAATGTTTTTTATTATTTTATTTATTATGTATACTTGAAAAATGTAAATGTAATCGACTGGTAATGTCGATAAACTTCTAATCATTACCTGATAGCTTCTTATGAAATTTTTCGCAATACTTTTCAGTCTCGATTAAAGTTCATAAACACATAAGCTTTATTTCCACCCATAAAATTAGTGTTTAGCAGTGAATCGAGTGAGGCGTGCGATCGATTGCAGAACTCATTATTATTGATCGCTTATTTCGTTGCTTCCAATTATGTTTTAATTCCATAATTCTTTTACAAAATTTAAGATCTGAAAAATACTAATATTTTTCGTAATGACTCACTTTGATAAACATATCTTTGCAATTATAAAACCTTTATTTTTAAAGAGAACAGATTGAAATTTTTAAGAAAACATTGTTTGATAAATAATTTAAAATGAAATATATACAAATAAATTTTTTCATCTAACAATTCTAATATAATTTAAACCAAAAATTAAAAAACATTGTTGTGTTTAGTACTTGAGAGAGTGCACACAAAAATTCAGCACTAGAACTGTGAACATCACAAATATTTATGCAGCCAACAATTTAAGCAATTATTTTTTAGATAATTGTTGTAAAACTTTTTCTCAACAATACATACTATATATTACGAATTGTTTAAACAAAAAAATTTTATTAAGTAAAATAAATCAATACGAAAATCTTTTTGCACCTAACAATATAATTCAAACAAATATATATAAAAATATTATATAAAATTTCTTTAAAGCAAAAATGTTTTCAAAAAAAGGAGCCTCCATCAATAAATTTTTTCATTGTGGCGCTTCACTATTTTTATATAATCGACTTGAATTATATATATTTAGGTAACTGTGAGAGCAATACTATGAGGTCCAACAATGATAATCGCGGAAAAAGGAGCGCAAATTATCAAAGATTATTATAATATTTGAATTGAATATTAATTTTATTTAAACAACTAATACAGTTTGATTACAATTTAAAAATCAAGATATAAACTAAATACAATCACTGCCCATTAAATATTGAATTACATTTTCAATAAAAAGCAAATTTATAGTAAAGTTCCTTTAATTCCTATAGCATTTAAAATGTAATTCTAATATATCTCTTTATCACATATTCATTTGTTTCGACCTTTTATAATGTCAGCGCCAGATATGTCACTCACTCAACAATTCTGTGCTAAGGATTTTGGGGAATCGCTCGTCACTTGAATTACAGACTCGAACTGATGCCGGTTTTGATTTATTGTTTGCCGTCACTGTTTGATGGCAACGCTATTCCGTACTTTTTTATCGCATTCGAAGTCACAGTATTAAAAAGTGTTTTCTCTAATCTAAATAAAAAAGTAAATTGAAATCACAGCAATTTTTATCAATGTGTGTGCATTTATATAACCGTATAAAATACAAAGTTATATACACCTTTTTACTTTCTCTAATTAATAAAATTCTATTTAAACGTATATTAATTTTTTTTGGTGGTCAAAGTAACTCAATCATAATAAACTCGAAAACTGGAAATTTTAGCTTTTCTTTTTTTATAAAAAAATAGAAATACTAATAGTTATAAATAATAATTATTTTCGTAATTAGAGATTTTTAGACATTTTTAGACAAACTCGA